>CABHPQ010128870.1:0-11497 GCA_902168405.1 Peromyscus aztecus | reverse complement strand
TAAGGCCTTCCCTGTTGTTGAATAAAAGAGTCTGCTGCTTGCCTTCAACTGACTCCTAGTGTCTCTGTTGTTGATGTGGCACCTTCTCACCCCCTCCTCCAAGGGAGCCATTAGGACCCAGCAACACCCATTACTGTTGATGGTTGATATTATATGATCTTAATTCACCAAGTAAACAAGGTTCCAGTGACCTTGCCTATGAGGGACTCTCTTGATAAGGTGGAGGTGGGAAGAGCTACCTCAAAGGAGGAATGTTTCCTGAGCTTGGGTCCTGAAATGCATACAAATGAGAAAAGGAGCAGAACAGGAGTGTCCATCTCTCGATTTTCCTGAATACAGGAAAGACAGCATATGACGGGCTACACCATACTCCTTCCCCACATCGATGGACTCTAACCTCAAACTCTGAGCCAAGACTAACTTTGCTTCCCTTAATTTTCTTCTGTTAGTGTATTTTATGTCAACAACAGGAAACATAACTAAGATAGGTAAATTTTTTTTTTTGGTATTAATTTGTCAGGGAAAGAAGGATAATGTCGATGCAATAATATATATATATGAATAAAATATTTTTCAACTATTAGATGAGATGGACCAAATATAATTTATTTTCTTTAAGATTATCAACCCCAGCAAAGGCCAACCCTAAAAATACATACGGAAAATCATATTATACAGACTGAGCAAGTTGTATTTATGTATTAGGAATATACATGTTTATACAATCTATAAATGTACATACATATATGCTGTATGAACACATACATATTTTATTTATTTATTCATTTATTCATTTATTTATTTATTTATTTATTTATTTATTTATTTATTTATGTGGGGGAGGACAATAATTAATAAAAACATATGCCCTGAAATCAATGAGGGTTATATAGGAAGATTTGTAGGGAGAGGGGGAAAGAAAATACAGATTTTTTTTATTATATTATATTTATATAATATAAAGTATTATATAAACATATGTGTGTATGCAGCAATATATGGATGCATACACACACACACACACACACACACATTATTGGTTTTTCAAGTCAGGGTTTCTCTGTGTAGTTTTGGAGCCTGTCCTGGAGCTTGCTCTGTAGACCAGGCTGGCCTCAGAATCACAGAGATCCACCTGTCTCTGCCTCTGAAGTGTTGGGATTAAAGGCATGTACCACCCTCCCTCCCAGTATATTATAACTTAAAATAGAAAATAATTTAAATAATAGTATTTAATATATTTAACCTAATAGTAATTGTGTCAGTTTATATGTGGATATGAAATGTGCATACTTAATGTGGCTTTAAATTCCTAGAATTGGAGTCATTACCAAATTCATGCTCTCAGGAGGAAGAATAGAGGTGTCATTTACACTATTGCAATTTTAAATTTTAAAAAAACTACTATTTTGGAAACTTTAATAAACATTTAGACAAAGCAAGATTATCCAGATCCTGATTAAAAAAGGAATTTCTTGGTCATGGTGGAGTTAGAACAAGAATGTCAAAGGAGTTGATGTTAGGAAAGATCTTTACTTCATTTTCTCCATGTGTCCTTGATGTTGTGCTGAATACGATGCATTGGTTTCAAAGAAGTGTGTAAAGACACTTGTTTTTCATTGTCCATGTGGAAGTGAGACTTAGACTATTACCACATTATGTGATTATGAACTTAAGAATGGGGATAGTAGTGTGAGCTGCATAGGCAAAGAGGTCCAAGTATAGGTGACTACAGGATATTACACGTGCAAAAACATTATTTCTATGTTCTAATCAAAACAACTAGATTAGCTAATATGATCCCATCATTAATTTTATTGGGAATTACTTGCATTCATGTTAACAATAGATCTGGCACTTCTTGAAACTGAACAACACATTCCACAGTAATTTGGCAAGCAAAAGTTTCACATCTACAGAAAGGTGGGTAGCCTGCACATTTAGGTCAAGCACAAATGTGTCCTGTGCCTCATTGTGAGTGGTCAGTGCTTAGACTCACATTTTTGCACAGTTGGCTAATTCAACAGGCACTAATGACATGTAAAGTGCAATTCTTAAGCACAGGATGAAACCTTAAGCACGTACTTTGCATTTAGTAAATTGCTGACCAGGAGAAAGACTTTACTGATGGCTTCATCCATTTCTTTAAATATAGAAATTCTTTGTCTTATTTAGTTCTTTGATAAAATAGATAAAACTTTATTTATACTTTTCTCATCTACATATTGTAAATATATATTGATAGTGTGTTTATGTAAAGTTAAAACATGTTAAAACTTGAGACACAAGTAAGATCTACAATGTGAGAGATACCAAAGACATTTTAAAACATTTAGATACAAGAAATATTGTTACAAATCAGACACGGATTTATCATAAATAACTTAAAACTTGTACTCTGTGGAATATATACATCATATATACCCTCATTGTGCCATTTCACTGAGAACTCTCTTCTGGTACAGGAAAACAAGGACATGGATTAAAGATGGTTTTGTCTAGAAAAATGGCATAATGTTGTCCTGGAGTGTGACTTTTTTTCATAAGGCAGACTCAGATATTTATAAGGGCTCATTTCCGAAACACAAGAATGCCAAGGAAGCAAATGTTACAGAATGGACCTGCTCAGCTGACCAAGTGAAATACATTTATTTTGTAATGAATCCATAGATTACATTCATTAATATATAACTACAAGGGGCAACAAACAGTGTGGGATTACTTCTCGGTGGAGATAAATAAATCCTCAGTTTTGATTATTTCCATTATGATTTTGGTCAAAACAGTGATATCCAGATCTTCCCTCAATTCCCTCAGCTTTTTGAATTTACTGATAATTTAATTTAAAATATGATTATTTCTTGGTGTTTTATGTTTGAGTTTGTTGTATGGTCTAGTTGTTAATCTTGTTTGCTGATAGCCAGCAAAGAGTTTCTTCCATTTGCTAGGCTGTTTCTTCACTGGAATGACTATCCCCTAGCTGTACCGAAGCTTTCCAGTTTTGTGATGTCTTATTTGTCAATTTTTTTTATCTTATTTCCCAAGGAACTTGAGTCCTATTTACAAAATCCTTATGCCTGTATGTTAAAGTCAGTTCCCTACTTTCTTTTCTAGAAGTTTAATAGGTGCAAGTTTTGTATTAAGATATTTCAGTGCATTTGGAGTTGTTTTTGTTTTGTTTTTATTGTCAGGATGAGTGCGACAGTTCTAGTTTCATCCTTATACGTGTAGATATCCATTTTCCCAATTTATTCAGATGTTCTTTCCTTCAGTATGTCCTTTTTTTTTGCTATAATTTTGTGGCTTTAAACAACCCAATTAAAATCCAGATGTGAATAGACCATTCTAAACAAACAAAAAAGAACATGAATACAAAATAAATATTTTAAAGTGTCTTTTTAATTACCATCAACAAATGCGAATTAAAACTACCTTGAAATTTAATATCATCCAAGTAAGAATGGCTTTTCTCAAAAAAAAAATCAAGGGACAACAAATGCTGACAATGATGTGGGGAAACAGAAATCCGTATTTACTGTTGAGAAGGTAACCTGGTGTACATGCTGTAGAAACTGATGTGGAGAAGTGGGGAATAACTTAAATAGATAGAAGAAGAGTTACCATATTGTCAAATTATTACACTTGTTCGCAGCAAGAAAAAGCAGAAGGAGGAGGAGGAGGAGGAGAAGAAGAGGAAGAAGAAGAAGAAGAAGAAGAAGAAGAAGAAGAAGAAGAAGAAGAAGGCTGTTTGTGTTGATCCTGCATTCAGACACAATAGGACTTTTTTTTTTTTAATCATAGGACCAGGGGTGGATGTCTTCTGATTTCCAGTTTTGAAATACTTACTATAGTTTCACTGATTATTTGTTATAAATTTTCATCATATGGGACATTTTTTCCATATAATTCTTTAAGGTCTATCTGAGTAGTTAATAGTCCCAGGGTTTGTGTATTATTAATTTTTCTCTCATAGCAATTTCTTTTTCACCAAAGAACCTCATATTGTCAATTTGAAAGATGCTTTCATGAATTAATGAAAGCAAGTTGTATAGAGGGAGTATCTATCCAGTGTAGTGGTATAGATGCTGAGTTTTCTGAGGTGTTTGCTGCTAATATGTATAGAACCTTCTAAAACTCCTTTGACTCTGTCCTAGTTTCTTCACAGTTGCTGTGACGACTTTATATCCTACTCTCAAGATACTGGCTAATCCTGTCCAAGTTGTTATAGTCACAGTGCCTAGGAAATAAAAACAACCTGGATTTCCATTTACAGATAAATAGTTAATGAAAATGCAATTAAGTTACAATGTAATTCTATTTGAATGCAAAAAAAGATGAAATTTTGAAATCTGCAGGTAAATAGATGGAGATATAAAAAATATTACTGAGTGAGACAACCCAGGCCCAGAAAGACAAATGCCACATGTTGTATCCCATATGTGGAACCTAGAATCAAGTCTCTAATTTTGTGTTTTCAACTGAGAGTTTCTTTAAAGTCTAGGAATAAGTAAAGAGCTCAATTAGGAGGGGAGGCCTTAAGGATGTGTAATAGTAGAGAATACGTACAATGAAAGTCAAGGCAAAAACCTGGGGTAGAAAATTTAAGATCATGTATTTCATTATTGGCAGTAACTTTGAGCAAGTCACCAACTCTGCCTTCAGGATGAATTTTTAGAAAACATTTTAATGATTACTAAATACATTCAATATCAATTCCATCATTTCCACAAGATAAAACACACTTGAATGTGTTTGAAGCTGAGTGCCTTAATCTCCACGGAGCTGCGATCTGCCCTTGGGCTATTGGGCATCATTTTCGTCTCTTCAGAAGGACATCTCCTGATGTCTCTAAATGCTGTTTCAGATATCGTCAGAGGTGACAAATGATTGCAATAGTAACATAAATTCTCACTTTTCTTCTTGCTTCCACGATGTGAGATCGATGATGGCTGAAATAGAGAAAAAAAGTTAAGAGAAAGTCTCTGGGAGTTATTTTTCCTGGGGTAGGATGCAGAGAGCCTCAGCATTAGCACCTGAGCCATTTAGAATTAATTTTCAGGATCAAGAAGAGATAATGAAAGAAATGTAAGCCTTCTTACCAAGAAAATGAATTGAAAAGGCAAAGATTAATGGAAGTTCTAAGGAAATAAATGATTTGTTAAAGAGTTTTGAAAAATGGTCTTAAACTCTCTCATTCTTTTTAAATGTTTTTATTTATTCTTTGAAAATTTTATATAATGTTATTTTATCATATTCTTTATCCTCACCCGATTTCTCCAATATTTTCCCTTCTGTCTCTCTCTTTCAAAAGAGTAAAACAAAATAATAAAAAAGAAGTTTATCTATTTAACAAAGTCCTGTTAATAGCAAAGGGCTACATTGTGTTAAAAATGTGATGACCAAAATTCTAAAGTCCATCCAGAGCTAGAATCTTCCATTTGAAATCTAGTGTATTAGAATGTTTTGTCAAGTTAGTAAAACACCTGAGTCTGCTTGCTTTAATTTAATAAATGTTTATTTAGTTACAATTTTGCAGTAGCAAGGACATGATACTGGCTTTGATTTGGCCCAGTTAAGTCCTCACGATAAGTGTCATTGCAAGGCCAGAGGTATGTGCAATATGTGGAGAAACAAGGTCAAAGCATTATAATATTCACTCCTTATGAGAGAAATGTCTATAACAACTTTGCTATAAGTTTGACATCTTGAAAATCACACACTACCTTTCCAACAGATACCGCATTTAATCTTTGTTACTACTTAGTTTTAACCTGTTTCAGTTTTTAAACTATATGAGATTATGGTAGTATATACAGCTGATGTATTTCCATATTATGAAAGAAATTAAAGGTCCTTAATCAAAAGTAATTGAATTTTTTTCTGAATTTTCTGAAATAAAAATGTTACTAAGATATTATTATTAATAATAATTTAAATAATAATAGTGTTATATAAATTAAATAATGTTTTTTACTCTAATGTAAAGAACACAATAGAATTCTATACCACAGTTAAAATGCTATGAAAGTGTATGTAGTAATTCATTACAGGGATTTAGTTTCTCAGAACTGCACAGTGCCTGATTTGTCAACTCCTTTATTTTTGGACCAAAATATATTATAATGTACTTTTAAAAACCATTTGAGTTAAATTTTACTTGTAGGGATAATGACTAATGATGTTAGGGTAATTTTGATAATTTAATTCAAAAATTTGAAAAGTTAAGTTTTATAAAAAGTGTATGTTCAAGAACATGTTCATGAATACACACACATGTATATTCACTAGATATTAAAGCATAAATATTAAGTTGTCACTGATGAATTAGACCTCATGCAGACAAAATGACCTTGCTTCCTAATATCTTCTTAAAACACATCCAGGGTGTGCATCATTAAGAACATATTTCTTGATGATACATTAATTTTCACTCAAATACAAAATCCATCACCATTTGTGAAGAAATGTGCATGCTTTTAAATTTTTAAATTTTACTGATTGTTTTTCTTCCCTCGGATCACATCATCATTTTTTTGTTGTTGTTGTTTAGTCTTGTTTTGTTTTTGCCATGCCCTCTTCTATACTGTACCGAGTATCCAGGTAGCAGCAGCAAGACCGCTTACAGGCCATTTGTTTCCATAAATTGGATGTGGAACTATCAACAAAAATAACATAAACCAGAAATGTTTTATTAATATGATGAGAGGAATTCACATGTGTTATGTCCATCATCTCATTCAATTACATAGAATTCTGGAAATAGTTACAACAGAAATAAGCTGTTGTTGGAAAAAGGAATTGGCATATTCATTATAGCAGTTTTACAGTTTCACCATGATGGTCGTTTTCTTTAATCTAATAGTTATTTCTGTTCATATGTATCACCTTTTTAATATTTGTTTGACATATCTGCTCAGACAATTTTTAACTTGATTCTTTTTAGATAGTATCTCACTACATAGTCATAACAAGACTAAAACTCACCATGTAAACTAGGTTGGTCTTAAACTCATGTAGATCAGCCTGCCCCTCCTTTGGAAGCATGCCTTGGTTGATATAAACCATGAAAACAATTAAGTCTTTGGGATAATTTATTCATATATTACCAACTATTCTTTTATTTAAATACTTACTTTATAAAAGCAATTCACTACAATCTATATAATACCCATAATGTTTTAAAATTATCTACATGCCAATTCATCAAGGCTAGAAAAATTTGTTCATTAGGGTGCTCCACATCTGTGACATCCAAATGAGGAACTCCAAATAAGAAAGTTGAAATATTGTTATACTCAATCCAGGGTGCATAGTACATTTAATGCCATTCTGGACTCTGCACTGAAAAGTGAGATTCTGTGTCAAAAAACAAAAATGGAAAATACTTCAAAACATTTCATTCAGTTTAGTAAAATAAGTCATATTTTATTTGAGAAACAGATTAGAGATTTTGGGTGAGTGGCATGTTCTTGCCACAAGTTGCACTTAAGCTTATGTTCCAATTATAATAGAAAGTTAGATATGTTAAAAAAGAAAATCTGGAGAATCCAGTGTTTGAATTTTGAGTGCTACAAAAAAGCACCAGATTCCACCTAATTGTGCTGCTTTAAAGTAAAAAATTTAACTCGAATGAAATTAAAACAGAATAGAAGCGTGGAGCATTTTTGTTCACCCACGACACCCAAGGAGCTTCAAATGGATTTATATGGCAAGTGCAGTGCTTGGTCTATTGGCCTCATTTCTTACTCAAATCAAATAATTAAAAGCAGGGTAGCTTGCTTAGAAATATCTTCATCCAAAACATATGAACAACTCATTGAGGCAACAGATGCCTGGCTATATTTAAAGAGTTGTATAAGAAAGTTGTAAGTTTGAAATGTCGAAGCATTTGGGAGGGCTGGCAGCATCTAAGCTACTAACAGGAGTTTTCTCTGTCCTTTTGTCGCCGGAGCTTTCTATAGTGTATATACAGAGAGAGACATTATGTATGTACAATCTTCTTTCTAAATGTTTTCTTTCCTTTTCTAATTTGTGTTGTTTGCAGTGGAATAACTTCCATGACTGCTACACATGCCATTGTTAAGAGAAACCTAAATGAATTATTTTCAGAACTCCCAACAATGAAATTGTATTTATAGCAGAATCTATATAAAAGCCTCTAGCCACCCTATATAGCATTTCAGTAAATAATGGTATGATTCATTTAAGCACACACATACACACATATATGAATATAATATTACATATATATCACTCTATATATATTTGCATGCATGCATGTACATATATACCCCGCTTATGTACAAATGAGACTACTTTAGAAGGAATAATTCATGCTTCATTGTATTATTTTGTTAGAAGACTGAAAATATTTCAAGAAAGAACATGCTGGCTCCCTTGATGTTTCACACTGAATGAATGTAGACTTTTGAGGACCTTTAAGACAAACACTTTCCACAACTTACTTATAAATCCTTAGTCCTTCTCACTTGCTGCTTTGTATTCCTGCTAAACCTAAAGGTAGAACACATGGGAGACCACAGATACAACAGGAAGTAAGTAAGGGATACACACACACACACACACACACACACACACATACACACACACACACACATACACACACACACATACACACACACATACACACACATACACACACACACACACATACACACACACACACATACACACACACACACACACGTGATGCCTGAGAGTAACAAAGATTAAGAACTTCTACGTATCTGAATTGAGATAATCAAGACTTCTTTGTTCAAATACGCATGCTTTGAGGTAAATTATAAATACTGTTAAATTGATGAAACAAGATACAAAAGTGTATTCCTAAGAACTCCAGAAAGGGATATTCCTTGCAGAGAAATGGTACTGTAGTCCCCCAAATATTGTGCATGCTAATAAACTTTTCTCGGGTCAGAGACAGAACAGCCACAATATTAAACATAAAGGATAGGCAGTGTAGCACACGCCTTTAATCCTAGCATTCCAGAGACAGAAACCCATGTGTTCAATGATACACCCAAGCATGGTGACTCATGCCTTTAATCCCAGAAAGCAAGCCTTCAATCCCAGGGAGTGGTGGTAGAAAGCAGAAAGGTATATAAGGCGTGAGGACCAGAAACTCGAGGCATTTGGCCTGGGTAAGCATTTGGCCTGGGTAAGTATTTGGCCTGGGTAAGCATTTGGCCTGGTTAAGCTTTTAGGCTTCTAGCAGCAGTTCAGCTGAGACCCATCTTGGATGAGGACTCAGAGGCCTCCAGTCTGAGGAAACTCAGACCAGCTGAGGATCCGGCGAGGTGAGATAGCTGTGGCTTGTTCTGGCTCTCTGATCTTCCAGTGTTCACCCCAATAACTGGCCTCGGGTTTGATTTTATTAATAAAAACTTTTAAGATTCATGCTACATCAAATTCAGAACAAGGGAAGCAAATTGTACTTACTAGCAATCTCATAAATGTAAGTAGCCACAGAAGAACTTATGTTCTGACATGTTTTATTTTAATTATTTGATTCTTAGAGGAAAAGATACAGGGTATTGTTGATAACAATCCTTGTTATTCATCTAGCATAGAATTAACTATCATTTCTGAATGTCCTAACCTTTGAGCTCGGGATAATATCCCTGAGGCTTTAAATATACCCACTAAATGGCCTTTTTAAGCACATTATTTACCATAATAATCACAAAATAACAGGGGAACAAAACACCAAAGTGAATTCAAGCATAATTTATATAATGAATTTTAGCACTATCCTCCAAGACTGAATTTCAGATACCATTCCCAGTTGAATTGATTTACACACACACACACACACACACACACACACACACACACACACACACACACAGCATGAATACAGCATCAATAAAACTACTCTGGTGCTTCATATGTATTGCAAATAAATTTAAATTAGTTGTAAAAATGAGTTCAATAATTTGGTTCAGTCTAGTTAATAGTCTGTGATGATTGGTGTTAATTGCCAGCTTGTCACAATCAAGAATCATTTACGAAGGTAGTCCTGATAAAGAATGTGGGTGTACCTTAGGATGATTTTTTAATTTGGTTAATTGGGGTAGGAAGACAAAACTCTGAATATGAACAAGCAGAGAGCCAGTGGAACAGTGACAGGCAGACATTCAGTGTCTGTGTACTCTTGACTGTGGTTGTAATTTTTGCCTTCTCCATAATGATGGACTGTGATGTGAAATTGTAAACCAAATAAAACCCCTTGCTCCCTAAAGGTGCTCTCGTCCGTATACTTTATTGCAGCAGCAAGCGAAGAAACAAGACATAGTCAAAGGGAGTTTTAGATGACCTTACATACAACTTAGCATGCACCTTGGAAAATTCACTGTATAGAACTCCTTGTGAATTTTTATGCTTCAGTTCTCCGGATATGCACAAATTATTTACATTAATCTTTCAATGCTTATTTTAAATTGACAATCTTACTTTCTTTGGTTAAAAAAAAGAAATTGCTATTAAAAAGACAATTATAAATCTTAGAACCATCAGCTACAAAGATAGACCTTAGAAGCTATTGTATGGACAATAATTTCCTATGTGATGAAAATTCATATCAAATAATCAATAAAACTGTTGTAGCTATTTAAAAATCACCAGAAACCAACTATCTTTGGTTCTAGAAAATCCAGTGGTGTCTGAAAGCAAGATTAATACAATTACCATTATTGTTATTTGCCTCTTCAGAGTAAAAATTAAAAATTGAAAGCATCCCTTGTTTAAATCGGGTTCCAGATATGTATAAACCAGAACACTGAAGCTGGTGGTTTGAGAAGCAAACCAGAGGAAGGCAAAGTGAAATAATGGGTTTCAAAGAATGTAGGTTGGGCTGACCTAAATTCTCACTGTCTCTTCACAGCTATTTTGAATTTCACTCTGTAAAAGGATATAAAATAATGTGTTGCTTCACAGTGGTGTGAAGTCTAAGTATCTAGAAATTGAGAATGTTAACCTAGAAAGCAGATGTGGTACACATATGACTCCATCAAAAATGCAGTTTCCAGTAAGTATATCCTGAATTGCGGAGAAATGTATATCTCCTCAGAACACTTACTTCGGGTCAGGCATCATTTGGTGGCCAATCAAGCTGTTTTCTGTATTCATCTCAGCTGCCTTTGACCTCTTTGATGCTGTTATCATGTGTTTCCATCTCAGATGTCTTTAACTCTTTGGTTGTGCTGACATCTACCCAAAAATTTATATAATGTAATTGTCATTAATTTTCTTGATCCCAAATCTATTGTTTCTCTTCATTTTTGTGTTTGTGAGGGTTTTCAATCTTCTCTCAAAATAAGTAGGAGAATCATTTGAAAGTTGTGAAAAAGCATCATTTTAGCTCATGGTTTGGAAGGTTTCCCTCTATTACTAAGGAAAGTGGGTGACATTATGGACCATATTGACCATGGCAAGCAGGAAGCAGACTTGTGGAGTAAGCAGCAGGTTTTTTTTTTTTTTT
>CABHPQ010128867.1:941-15802 GCA_902168405.1 Peromyscus aztecus | reverse complement strand
CCCCAAACCCTCTCCTGGGCTCCCCAAACCAAGTATCCTTACTTCCTACTTCCATCGGAGCCTGTAAAGTAGTCCTTTTATTTTTGGCGCGCGGCACAGCACGCTCTCCCCAAGAAGCTGCTGCCTCAGCTACCAGAGTTGGGGTGACACCGGTGCTCCAAAGGGGAGCCAGGTCCAGGGCACTGTCCTGACCCACTTTCCCTTCTTGGACTTTTTGTGGTCCCAGAGCGAGTGGGTGGTCCTGAGTGTGGGTTACCAAGGCTGTTTGAAGTAAAGATGGACCTTTGATGTGGATTTTAACTGTGTAATAAAAAGAGGCAGTTTATGGCTCTCATTAATAGATTTGCTCCCATCTCATTTTTGTTACGAGGCAGAGTCCTTTAGGGCTCCATGACAAGCTACTGTTTTTGTAAAGTTGTGCCTCCTGGAGTCGAACATTTTGTAACGACTCAATTTATAGAAAAGTAAAGATACTTTTAAAAAGTGTTTGACTTTCATGCTAATCCAAACCCTTATTTTATAGTGCTGCCAAACTCCTCTTAGTCTAGGTGAGCAGACATGGGGGTGTGGGTTTCTGTGGGGGTGTGGGCTTTAAGAGTGTTTGAACTTGATAGCAGCGATTTTATTAGTGTATGCAGCTACCAGAATAGAAATGAGTAAACCATCCTAGCCTTTTGTCTGTCAGCGTTGTCATACAGATCCTGTTCTGATGATCAACAGTTTCTTAAAATTTCTACCCATAATCTAGAACTTTCTGTCGGAGAGGAAAACCAGTTGAATTTAACATCTCTCCCTGTTACTGCCAGTGACTGAATTGGTGGGGTGTGGGGTTTGTTTTTGTTGTCGTTTTCTTTTCCTTCTGTCCATATAACCTTTATAAGGGATACTTCTGAGATCTTAATACAGAAAACTTCATAAACATACAGTTTGAGAAAATAACTGTTCTAAATGATGTCATCATTACTTGGCAAGATTGCCCTGACAAGATTGTAACTCTTTATCTGTTTTGGGTAGTTATGCCCCCCAGACTTAAGAGTTTATTTGCTTTTTTTCTTTTTATTATCTATGTACATTCCTCTAATAAGTTTACCTGCTCACATGATACCCGTGTACTGTCTTTTTAAAAGTCTTTGTGCTTTTGTTTCTATTCAAGGTCAAAACAGAAAGAGCATAACTAGAAACTAGTCTTTTGAAATGTTCAAGATCTTGGAAGATATAGGATACAAGTTCTCTTTAATTAGTTTACTTTATCCTATGGGGTTGTTTACATATGTCACTAAGGTATTTAACCAAACAACTTTCCAGGAAATTCACTGACTTTGAGAACTTTCTTTAAACTCATCAGGGTACATCACAAAGTATGGAGGGAGAAGAGTGATCAAGCCTGCCAGCGAGCTCTTCAGTATAAAGTGGGCGAAAAGATCCATGGATTCACCGTAAACCAGGTACTCACCCATCTGTCTTGCCATGTTCTTTATGAATCAAGGTTGGTACACATTCAGCTTCTGCTGGCGGATGAGATCTCTTGAGAGTAGAGACTGCAGTTTTTATCCTTACCTTTTCAGGACCTGGCAAGCTTCCTGACTCATAGCAGGTACTCCAGATGGCTTACATATGAAATGATGGCCAGGCCTTAATTGTACCCTTCAAAGCCTCAATCATTAGAAAATGACCCCCCACACACACCAAAGTAGGGCTTTTGTAGTCAAACCCACTGAAATTTCTGCACCCAAGCCTGATCGTTCACTGTGATCAGTACAGATGATGTTTGCTGTTCCCTATGTCCCCTCATTCACATTCTGTCATCAAGTATAGTTGCCTCTAGACTAACATACAACCCTTTTTAGCTAGTTTGTCTTGGAATTACAAAGAAGAGATAGTACACCAGTATTTACTTGATTTACATTAAAAATGGGTTTTGTTGGTTCTTTTTCTTGTCTTTATTTTGTACGTTTAGGTTAAAACCTTCATATTACTTTTTTATTTAAATGTAATTATTGAGACATTTGAGCTGGGGATGTAGCTCAATTGGTAGAATGCCTGTCTAGGATCCAGGAAGCCCTAGGTTTCATCCCTAGCACCATATGAAACCTTGTTTGGTGGTATATGCCTATAAATGAAAGGTGGAGACAGGAGGATCAGGAGTTCAGGGTCGTTTTTTTGGATATTTAGCAAGTTCATGGACAGCCTGGAATCCTCTGTCTCATATATATGAAAGAAAAATCTCACAGGTCAAGTTTTTGGTCACAGACTTTGTACTGTGCTTGTATTTAACAAATATAATAAGACAGAACCTGTAAGCTAGAAGGTCTCATGTGGCTGCAACAAAGGGCAGAATTTGATAAGCGGTAGAAATAAGCAAGGCCAGTGAAACTGGAGCATTAGTTTCAGGATAGGTCTTGGAGTGATGAGTCACAGAATGGGGTGAGAGCATTGTGAGCTCCCTGAAAGGCCATGCAGAGGAATTTACAAGTTGCCGACAATGAAGACCTTGTTCAGAATGGTGCGTTCAAAGAGAAGTGTGGAGGAAATGGTAATTCTTGTTTGAAAACAACTTCCCTGAAAGCTGTTGTTAAGCAGGCACAACATTATCTCTTGGTTTTAAGTACATTGATCATCTATCTGAGTGAATTCAGGAACACAAAACCATTTACAATTACACAAGTATCTAGAGCCTGCTTTATCCATGTCATTTGTATATCTGGGCCCCTAAGTTAGACTCAGGAGACTTGGTTCTAATTGTGGTTCTGCTGGGAACTTCCTGTAGAGAAGTAGACAGGTTATCGTCTGAGAAAAGAGAATGGTAATGGTATAGTTAGCATAGTATGTATGGCTTGTGATTGAAAGGAAGAGAACCAGCTGATATGAATGTATGACATGACACTTTGTGTGTGTATGCATGCATGCATGTGAGACACATACACACACATAATATGTCCCTATGGGTGCCAGAGGTCTTCCTCAGGGGTATCTTCCTCAATCATACTTTACTTTTTTTAGGCAGATTTTCACGTCATCCTGGCTGGCCTCAAATGTGCAGTGTAGCCAAGGACAACCTTCAACTTGTCTTACCCTCCTGCCTCTATCTCCCAGGAGCTGGGATTGCATGTGTATGCTCCCATGCTCTGTTTCCTAGGGTGCTGGGGATGGAACTCCGGGTTTCATCCATGGCAGATCCTCTGCCAACTGCATTACATTACAGCCTTGAGACAGGCTTTCTCACTGAATGTGGAGTTTGCTGATTGTGTTAGACTGACTGGCTGGCCAGTGAACTTCAGGAATCTTCCTGTCTCTGCCTGGTTGGTACTGGGATTACAGACATATTGTTTTGTGTAGCTGACTTTTTGTGGATGCTGGGGATCGAGCTTAGGTCCACATGCTCTCTCAGCAAGCACTTTATTGACTTACCTGTCTCTCCAGCCCCCGGAATCCTGTAGTTTATATCAAGGACTCTAGAGACTCACTCAAGGAAGAGGTCATTCCTCCTTCTCTCTGCTGCTCATCCCTCCCTGAGTAGTGGGAAGTCATTCATTTGTATGGCAGGCATTCATGACATAGTTCAGTAGAAAGGACATGGACAGCAGGTGGACCTTGGCTCAGTGGTCATTAACTCTGAGTCTCAGCTGTGTTTCTCTGTAAACGAGTAAATGAGGGGATGGACGGCAATGTGCAGTTGGTATGTAACATGCTTGGAAAATGATTGGTAAAGAATAAGTAAGTAGGACCAGGAGCAACATGCCTTCTCATTGGCCTTTAATCAAGTCTTAATTTCCTTGGTTGTGAGATCAGGGATTTGAATAAGATGGTCTGTCTACACCAGGTCTGAAATGCTAGCTTCCTAGCCTCTAGTTTAAGTCTTGGCCAGGGGAAATAACTTAGTTGGTGAAATATTTGCAAGAGGACCTAAATTGAATCCCTGGAATCCATGTCAAAACAGAAAACCAGGGATGGTGCTATGCACCTGTAGTCCCCTAACAGAAGAGGTAGAGACAGGTGGATGCCTGATGTTCACTGGCTACTAAGTCTAGCTTACTCAGCAAGTTCCAGGCCAGTGAGAATTTGTATCAAAAAACAAGATGGAGTGCTCCTAAGGAACGCCACCGGAGGTTGTCCTCTGACCTCCACACACTCGTGCGTGCATGCACACGCGCGCGCGCGCGCACACACACACACACACACACACACACACACACACACACACGAGAAAAGATACTGGCTCTCCTGGTGTCTTGAAGGCAGCCATGCTTCGTGAGTGTGCTCACACTGTCCTTCTGTCCCCAGGTCACTCCTGTCCCTGAACTGTTCCTGACAGCAGTAAAGCTCAGCCATGACAACACGGGCGCCAGATACCTGCACCTCGCGAGGGAAGACAAAAATAACTTATTCAGGTGTGGGGTCCTTTTAAGACCATGTCCTTGAATGTCTCTGTCCAACGCATCTACCATACGTCCTGAAATGAGAGGAGAAAGTGTGCCTTCCTGGGCATGGTGGCTCACCAGTAAACCTAGTACTAGGGAGGCAGAAGCAGGAGGATTGCTGTAAGTTCTAGGTGGGGCGAGGCTATGTAGTGAGTTCCAGGCCAGACTGGGCTATAGAGCGAGAATCTATTTTGACCTCTCCCCCTCCTCCCATAAAGGAAGATTATATGAATTCATCTAAAGATGCTATCATCTAGATACATTGAAATTTTACAGCATGAGTCAGTGATTCAGACATAGTCAGAAAGCATTTTATCGAAAGACTGAGATATGAGAGTGATGGTTTTTAATGATGCAGGGTGGCCACAGGTTCAGGAATTCTGCTACAGAATGTTAGGCTAACCCTTGTCACCTGTTTGTCATCTGCCTTTCCCTCAGTGTCCAGTTCCGCACGACCCCGATGGACAGCACTGGAGTCCCCCATGTTCTTGAGCATACCGTCCTCTGCGGTTCTCAGAAGTATCCATGCAGAGATCCTTTCTTCAAAATGCTCAACAGGTCACTGTCCACGTTTATGAATGCCTTCACAGGTAAGACTGACATCCTGAATCAAAACCATGTTTGGTCTCTCAGATATAAGTGAGTGAATTTAAGTTATTTTCTTGGAGCAAAAGAGGACTTAATATAGTAGAATAATTTTTATCAGTCCCTGGACTAGGTGAAAGATGTTAGAAACTCAATTATTTTAGGAAAGCTACATCTTGGTTCGATAATAAAAATGGGAGTACTAGAGGCTGGGCAGATGGCTGGATTGATAAAGTGCTTGCCGCAAAGCATGAGGACGAGGACCCAAGTTCAGGACTCCAGCACCTATTGCCAGGCATAGTGGTGTGTACCCACGATCCTAATGCAGGAGAGTGGAGGCAGGAGGATCTTTTGTCTTTTTATCCAGTCAGTCTAGCTGGATTGGTGAGCTCTGGGTTCAGTGTAAGACCCTGTGTCAAAATCTAAATCGGAGGGTGATTGATAGAAGTATCAACATCAACCTCTGGCCTCCACGATCACACAAGCACATGTGTACATGCACCCAAGCACACAAACATATACACACACATGTATGAACACACACAATTAGCAAGTTAGTAAGTGAAAACTGAAGTTTTAGGACAATGGTATGGGAGTTTTTCTGATAAAGTTCAGAACAAATTTGGGGATATCCCTATAGCATGTACAATGTTTGACTAATGTCTGTATTGCTTGAATTAAATCAGTCAATCAGTCTTATCAGTTAAGCCAGTGGAGCAACCAAGTCAAGCAGTCAATCAAATCAGAGCACAGGGAAGGTCACTGGGGAGCTGGTGTGAGTGTCTGTTCAGAAAAGACACTGGGGTTTGGAAAGGTTAAGTTAGCTCAGCGTGATGAGCTGAGCGGAAATGCCAAGTGCAGGGCTACCCCTTCTGTTTCCACGGGAGTTAAATACTGAAGGATGTCAAGAAGTGAGACTTCAAAGTCATGAGTTTCTCAAAGCATTTCGTATGTTTTTAAATCTCACTCTCCTTTTCTCCCCAGCCAGCGATTATACGATGTATCCGTTCTCCACACAAAATCCCAAAGATTTTCAGAACCTCCTCTCAGTGTATTTGGATGCAACTTTCTTCCCATGCTTGAGGGAACTGGACTTCTGGTGTGTAATGATCAGTTATTTGGTGTGGGCGTTAGTAGTCTGCTCACTACCATCTTTTATTTATCCATTTACTGTTTATTTAGGCAGGAAGGATGGCGACTGGAACATGAGAATCCAAGTGACCCTCAGACCCCCTTGATCTTTAAAGGAGTCGTCTTTAATGAGATGAAAGGGGCGTTTGTAAGTGCTCTTCCTCACTTCTACTGTATTAAAATTATCATTGTAAAAAAAGTATGTGTCTAAATGGAACATGTTCATCTGTGAGTGCAGGCTCTGGCATGCCACGGTGCCCGTGGAGGGCAGAGGACAGCATAAGGTGTTGGTGCTTGCCTTCCACTGTGTTTGAGGAGGGTTCTCTTGTTTTTCACACCAGGCAGTCTGGCCCATGAACTTACACATTGTCCTTTGTCCATTTCCCATTTTGCTGTGGGAGTGCTGTGTTTACATAGGGTCGCTAACGTGTCCAGCTTTATGTGTGTTCTGGGGATTTGAACTTGTGTCATCATATGTTTGCACCAGACAGGGTTTCTCTGTGTAGTTTGCACCTTTCCTGGATCTCACTCTGTAGCCCAGGCTGAGATCCGCCTGCCTCTGCCTCCCCAGTGCTGGGATTAAAGGCGTGCGCCACCACCAAGTTTGTTAACCGCTGAGCCACCACCTCTCCCCCTCCACCCACCCACCCTTTGTAAAATTTTGAAATGTGTATGCACATGGGATGTAGGAGACCTGTGGTTATTTAATATTCTCACCTAACGCCTTAAATTGTCAGTACTGAGAGCAGAACCCTTCAATGGTGAGAGTGCAGGTTTTCATTATACAGGACCTGCAGTGTGAAGGGCTGCCCTGGCCTGGCCCACTCATTCAGAAACACACAGGATAGTTTTATATACCAGGACAATCTCTGATTCTGTGGCCTCTTTTAATAGCAAATCCGTTATCTTTTATACTCCAGTTGGTTTCATTTTGTTCAGGACACTCCATGGTAGTAACAGCCTCGTGTCTATATAGTTTGTGGACCAAGCAGTTCTTTCCTTCTTCCTTACCTCACCATGCCCTTCTCTCTGACTTCAAACTGTGCTTCTAAGAGAGCCAGTCCTAGGTTTCACAGATTATGAATAACTTGCACGCCAAGTTAAACTGAACCCCTGTGGCTCTTGGGTGGCATTTGATTTACAAGTATTTTCATTAACTAACTTCTTTTCAATTTCAAGACAGACAATGAGAGGATATTCTCCCAGCACCTTCAGAACAAGCTTCTTCCTGACCACACGTACTCTGTGGTCTCCGGTGGGGACCCACTGTGCATTCCAGAGCTCACGTGGGAGCAGCTGAAACAGTTCCATGCTACTCACTATCACCCAAGCAATGCCAGGTAGTGTTGGTGTAGAGATTTGATGGTGGACCAATAGCTGACTTGCTTACATTCTTACAGTTCTTACATTAAGTGATGTAGCTTCTCATTGAACGAAGAAGTGTTTACTGAACAGATTCATAACTGTGGGTAAAATCATGTTACTTTAGTTCACTTCTGGATCCTACTGGGGCATCACTGTAAATATCTATAGCCATAACACTCAGTTGGCAGTGTTTAGTGGTTACAAACTATCATTAGAGTCACATCTGCTGGAGTCCCAATTCCCCATCCTGGTCTGTGTTACACCCTCATTACATATAGTTTGTGAATGGTGATGTCCACTCTAGGACTAATGTTCACCATGGCAGACTGAAGTGTTCTGTAAATGGTGAATAAATGGTGAATGGTAATAATTGGACTTTATTTTTTATTGCTGTTAGTTTTTTTGCTTGGTTAGTTGTTGTGTGCACTTTTGTGTATAATGTTTGTTTGGTTGGTTTGTTTTGTTTTTGAGACAGGGTCTCACTGTGTAGCTTTGGCTGGCCTGAAATTCACTATGTAGATCAGGTGGCCTCAAACTCACAGAGATCCACATGCTTCTGCCTACTAAGTGCTGGGATTAAAGGCATGTACCAGGCTAATAATTGAACTTTAAATGATAACTTTTAATGGAAAAGAAAGATTGCCTCTAGCATTTGTAGCCTCTTCCCCTGATGATTACATAACATTTTATTAAAAACATGCAGTCTGGTAATTGTAGCCTAAAGTTGAATTTTATGAAATTCCTTATTTGGGGCTGCCAATCTTAGATACATTCTGGTATACATTGTATGTCATTGGAACTCATTTGGTTTTTGCAATGCCTTTATAGCAGGTTCAAAATAAAATTAAATAATTTTTGTTGCATTTAACCAAGTCCTCCTGTTTGCTATGTGTAGTTAGACTGCCTCAAAACAAAAAATATCCTTCAATGCAGTTAATGATCATGGGGAGATTAGCTGGTCTATACCTTGTACCCTACGTCTCATGCAAAATCCTTCCATGTTGATTCCTTCCCATTTCAAGCAAATAAGCTGCTATGTTTCTTGGAATTCTTAGGTTCTTCACTTATGGCAGTTTTCAGCTGGAACAGCACCTGAAACAAATTCAAGAAGAAGCCCTGAGTAAATTTCAGAAAATGGAGCAGAGTACCGCGGTGCCAGCCCAGCAGCACTGGGACAAGCCTGTGAGTGCCCTATCCAGTTATTCTCAGCGTTTTTATCCTGCCCGTTAAATGTATTGAAACACAGACTTGGACAGTGTAGTACTAATAACACTGTCCTGGGGGTGTGCAGTGTTTCCAAGCTTTTCAAGACTGAGAGAATGGTTACTGCAAAGGATTTGACATGTCCAGATCATCTCTGGTCGGTTCATGCTCAGTGCCTGCCTAAAGTATCACATCATTTTGCAGAGAGAATTCCACATAACGTGTGGCCCAGACTCATTAGCTACGGATGCCTCTAAACAAACTACTGTCAGCATTAGCTTCCTCTTACCAGAGTAAGTATGTGTTGTAAAATTGATGCTGGAAGACAGTAAGAAAATAGGCAGATTAGAAGGGTAGATAATTCACCACTCAGGAGTAATTTAATGGACATGTAGGAGGGTTCAGGAAGCCAGCAAGTTTTAAGACTAGAGAACAAATGTCAAGTTTTTAATAATATCAGATGTGGGGTTGGGAAAATCAATTCTGCCATCCAATCAGGGAAAAATCATTTTCTTATTGTATATGCACACATATTCACACAGGGTCTCTACAGTTCAGTCTGGCTTGGTACTGGCTATATAGCCAAGAATGACCTTGAACTTCAGCTTTTCCTGCTTCCTTCTCAAATGCTGTGATAATAAGTATGTGCCGCCACGTCTGGTTTTTAACGCAATGCTGGGACATGAACCCAGGGTTTCATGCATGCTAGGAAAGTACTCTACCAATTGACTCACATTCCCTTCCCTACTTAGTATATATTAATGTTAATTGATTCATTAATATTAAATGCTTCCCAAAAAAGGAACTGCTTTTAATGGTTTAGCTTTTGGGGGGTTCCTGGTCCACTCCAGGTATAAGTATCCTGTGAACGTTGTCCTCAGGAGAATATGCCATAAACAAAACTTTGTAACTCTAGAGATTTACTGAAGAGCAGCATCAAATTCATGCCCTGAAGAGCATTTCAGAAAGGAAGGACAGGGCTCTTCTACCCGACCCAAGCTCTGGCTGCTGCTCATAACTTCACAGTCTCTTATGGTGCTGACATGGTCCCGTTGCTGAACCTACAGTATGTCCAAAGACAGGGTAGACCATCTTTTGGTAGCATTTGATGTGTAACTAAATTAATTTTCTGGTTCTGAGGCCTCCCCCCACCCCATATAATTATTAAAATAAAGTAAAAATTCAAGATTTTCTAGTCGAAATTAGGCTTGATTGGAGATGCAGGTGCTAATTTAAGAGTGGTTTTGAATGACTTTAAAAGCTCTTAGGGCTATAGAGAGGGCTCTGCCAGGAAAGTGCTTATTACGTAGCCATGAGGACCTGAGTTCAATTCCAGAACTTTAAAGCTGGGCGTGGTGACACAAACTTGTAATCTCAGTGCTTTTGGCAGTGAGTGAAGATAGACAGATGATCCTCAGGCTCACTGTCCAGCCAGCCTAGCAGAATCAGGAACTTCTAGTAAAAGTAAGACAGGCTGTCTCCAAAAGCAAGCTGGATGGCACCCGAGGATTGATGAATGAAGTTGACTGTCGTGTGTATGTGTGCAACTACAAACATGCACAAACATGTTTATACACACATTTTAAAACAGAATATATGTATAACCACCAGCAATGGTCCTTTGTGTTCTCTTCTGACTGACCCTCGCTTATTCTCCCTCCCCCCATGAAGTATCACGGACACTTTTGAAGCCTTCACGCTGAACCTTCTGTCTTCTCTCCTGATTGCTGGGCCCAATTCCCCCTTTTACAAAGCGCTGATTGAATCTGGACTCGGCACAGACTTTTCTCCTGATGTTGGGTAAGTTGTAATTCTTTGGTTGGATTTGATTGACTTGATTGGTTCATGGGTTTAACTTATTGATATGGATAGTGTTTGATATAGTTGGCAGGTGGCTGAATTGATTGGTTTGATGGAAATTGATGTGACTGATTTAGTTGATTTGATTGATTGGCCTGTTTGATTGATTGACTGATTTGCCCAGATAGCCTTGCATTTTCAGTATTCCTGCCTCAGCCTCTGGGGTAGTTGGCACTCCAGACCTGTCTGTGTTCCAAGGCCTGGATTTATCGGTGTTCTACATCAATACCACTTACTTTGTGCTTTAAAATTCCTATCGTTAAGTATTCCTTAAAACACTAAGGTGTTGTAAAACTCAGCAGTTCACTGTTTCTAGGATTGTTTTACCATAACACAGAAGCTTAAGTAGTACTGACTTTAGAAATATTTCAAAGGTTATGATTGTACATTTGACTAGCCACTAGAAGCAAGTGTCTGAGACCATTACTTTAGTACATGCTTTAATGCATTCTTCCGTGGGATCGTGAGTTAGTCTTTAGTCCTGATATGTCAGTAAAGTACATCACAAAGGAAAGTACTTGGCTGCTGATGCATAGTTTGCTTTTGTATTCTAGATATAATGGCTACACGAGGGAGGCTTACTTCAGTGTTGGCCTCCAAGGGATTGGAGAGAACGATGTCAAGACTGTCCGAGAGCTTGTAGACAGGACAATTGAAGAAGTTATTGAGTACGTGCGAAGGTCATGATGACCTGCTTCTGTCCTTCCTTCATGAGTGTTCTGTGGGAAGGAGACTGACCCATCTCCACTACCGCCATTGACAACCTCTTCTCCGTGTAATGTGTGACATGTGTTGGTTCAATTTAATTGTTTATATATTTGATTTTTATTCTGGATTTTTTTTTAGCATACAAAGTAATAGGTAGTGTGACATTTTCGTATGTGTGTGTGTGTGTGGTGTATGATTTGCTCTTATCTGTCTTTCCCATCCTTCTGTCCCACCCCTTGCTCCTTCCTTCCCCATATAGCCCCTCCTTATATGTCACTTATTTAATTGTCTCCATATTCCCTCTGCCACCGTGTGACCTCTCTCTTCACAGCATCTCACTTGTTGTTTTTTAGGAAAGGATTTGAAGATGATCGGATTGAAGCTTTGCTTCACAAAATCGAAATCCAAATGAAGCATCAGTCTACCAGCTTTGGCCTGGCCCTGACGTCGGTATGTGATCATTGCTACAGCTGCTTTCCCTCTTGTTTTGATTTTGGTTTTATAACTAGTAATTCTCTCTGAGTTTTTTTTTTAATTGGTATGTTGTTTTATTCTTTTTTTACACTTGTTTTTATAATTTTTATTTGTATTTGAAACAAGGTCCTGCCATGTAGCCCTAAGCCCAGTTCTCTCAGCATCCTGAATGCCAGGGTTGTAGGCATGCACCATGATGCTCACCAGAACTGTGGTTCTTGACAGCAATGAATATATTGATTAACATTGACAACTGATTTTCATTTGAGCTGAGAAACATCTACCATACTGAATCAAATACAAATATACTTATGATTTAATTTGAAATCATTTATAAATACACTTATGATTTAGTTTTTCTTTCTTTTTAAAGATTTTTTTAAAATGTATGTGTATGAGTGAATGCCTATGAGAATTTATGTGCGCTCTGTGCATGTAGGAGCCATTGGAGACCAGAAGACAGTACTGGATCCCCTGGGAACTGAATATGGGTCCTCTGTAAGAGCAGTAGCTCTCTTTACCACTGAGCCATCTTGCCAGATCTTTTTATTAGTTTTTGATTAGCTTGTTTAATTGACTGTTAGTTTTGTTCTCTTTTATTTGCCTGTGATTATTATTAAGTATGCAAGTCTATGTGTGTATGAAGGTGTGTGTGTGTATCTGGATGTCTATGTGCAAACCAGGGGGGCAATATCAGATGCTGCTCCTCAACTACTGTCCACCATTTCTTTAAGACAGGGACTCTCACTGGCCTCTCACCAAGTAGGTGAGGCTGGCTATACAGTGAGCAACAGGGACCCACCTGTGTCTGCCTACCCAACATGTATCACCATGCTTGGCTTCTTTCTTGTTAATGGGGGTTCTGGGGATCAATCACAGGTGCTTGCAAAGCAAGTTACTTTACCAGCTAAGCTGTCTCCCCAGCCTCTTAATTGACTGCTTGAGAATATTATGTTTTTATATGAAATGGATTTATTTATATAGCTGATATATTATATATCATAAGCAAAATAGAATTAATAGACTTTAAACTTTGTTATAAACAGTTAAGTCTTGGGGATGGAGGATATTAGGGATTGAACACAGGGCCTTGGACATACTAGACAAGTACTGTACAAACAGAACTATATCCCCACCCCTCATCCATGGTGTTTTTAAGTAGACCCTGGTATCATAATAGACTGTCATGCCTTTGATGTTTACTGGGGTAGCCTAGTTTTTCTGAGATTATAACACTACTTTATGTTTACATTTCTTTGTTGTAGTATATAGCCTCTTGCTGGAATCATGATGGGGACCCTGTGGAACTCCT
Organism: Peromyscus aztecus; assembly: GCA_902168405.1. Taxonomy (NCBI): domain Eukaryota; kingdom Metazoa; phylum Chordata; class Mammalia; order Rodentia; family Cricetidae; genus Peromyscus; species Peromyscus aztecus. The sequence goes on along the minus strand of CABHPQ010128867.1, from coordinate 2,746 downwards.
GCAGATGGGAAATCAGTTGACTAAATTTAGGCAGTGCCTTAAGGAAAATCCAAAATTTTTACAAGAAAAAGTAGAGCAGTATTTTAAGGTAAGAAAATTGGAGAATCTATAACTTGGTAGTTAGATTTCAAAATATTGAAAAATGTCAAGTTTTTGAAAATTGTAAAGTTAAGATCACAATCTATGTAAGTCAGTTTCTGTTAATAGATTATGTATGTATGTATGTGTGTATATGTAATAAGAAATACACGTGCTTACATGCCTTAAATTCTGTTTTTGAGATTATAATGCAAGTTTAGTACTTAGTTTATTACAGTAATATGTGTATGCAGAATGAATTATTGATTTCTGTTTCCCCCACTTTCTAGCAAGCTCCTTGGCTGCGTATTTTCTGTTGTACTCTACTTAATTACTGAGGGTCACACTGTTACTTGTTTTGAAGGATAGCTTTCTCATAAGAATTGGCATTGTTTGGGACAAGGAATGTGATCATTTGACCTATGATTTCTCTGTGTCCTATATATACCCCCCCCATACATATTTGATTGATTTGAGTCCTGGCATACACCAAGCTTGCTTCTCAGCCTTCCTGCCTCTACCTCTTGAGTGTTGGGATAACAGGCAACCCCCACCACATCCAGCTGTTGGGAAGTTCTTATTGTAATCAAATCTACATGCCACTCTTCGTTGAACATCGTGTGCACATGCTTAATTGTTGAAGTAAATAACAGAAGCAGGCTAAGAACACTTGCCATTTTTCTTGTATATTTGGTCAACATCTGTCTTGTACACTTAAATTATAAACTGATGAATTGTAAGTATTGTTCCAGAGGTGGACATGGTGACACATGCCTATCATCCCAGCACTAGTGAAGCAGAGGCAGGAGGATCAGGAGTCCAGGATCATCCCTGGCTACATCGTAAGTTTGAGGCCAGCATGGGCTACTTGAGACCCTGTCTCAAAACAAATAAACAAAAAATTATAGTTCTAGCTGGGCGGTTGTGGCCCATGCCTTTAATCCAGCACTCAGGAGGCAGAGCCAGGTGGATCTCTGTGAGTTCGAGGCCAGCCTGGTCTACAGAGCGAGTTCCAGGACAGGCACCAAAACTACACAGAGAAACCCTATCTCAAAAAACCAAATAAATAAATAAATAAATAAATAAATAAATAAATATATATATATATATATATATATATATATATATATATAGTTCTAGCCTTTCAGAAATTCATAGTATTAGATAAGAATTAATTTTGAGTTCTCTTATCTTTAAAGTAATTCATAATATCAGAAAGTACAGGTTTTCTTTACAGCCAAAAAATACATTTTGGGAAAGACAGTGGTTACAGTTGGCCTGATTGAAGTAACAGCACCTATGGCTCATGTACTGACCTATAGCAGGTATGGTCACGAGTGTTTCATATGGCCTATGTGCTCATAGCTGCCAAACAGCCCTAAGCAAGTTCTCATTATCTGAGAGTAAACAGAGCTGTAAGCCCTAGTGCGCACTGCTCTCATGTTTTAATTCGTTGGATTTAATTTCACCTAATCGTGTTTTAATCGGCGTTCTTGTTGCCATGGTTTCGACAGAACAACCAGCACAAGCTGACTTTATCCATGAAGCCAGATGACAAATATTATGAGAAACAAACGCAAATGGAGACTGAAAAGCTAGAGCAAAAGGTGAATTCTCTCTCCCAGGCGGACAAGCAGCAGATCTATCAGAAAGGTCAGAGGGGTTGGGATGAGGTGGCTTACTTGATTTGATGTGATGTATCTGATTTGTATGATTGGCCTGATGTT
>CABHPQ010128866.1:22765-37584 GCA_902168405.1 Peromyscus aztecus | reverse complement strand
AGTCAGCAGTGGACCGGTATGGACAACCACCACATCTGCAGGAGTCCAGCCTGCTCCAGACACAATCACTGGACCAGGTTCAGACTCTAAGCACCTGCAGCAGCCTCCAAGCTTGCATCTGAACTTGCCCTCACTCCCTCATTGCCGGCTGCATAGTTATGAAATACTTAGGAAAATGACACACTCTGATCTGCTTTCAACAGTCCGCACACAGCTGTGAACACGGGTTTCAAAGCATCGTGGTCTTCAAAGACGGTTTCCTTCCTTCTTTCTTCCCAAACCTGTAATTAAACTCCCGATGACAGCTCAGTAAACCAAAGCGAGGAGGGAGAGAGACGTCAGAAACAAACAGCTCTCTCTCTGTTCTCAAGGAGAGGATCAAGGAAGGCCAAGGCCAGTGCCCATCAGCCCCTTCGGACTTTCCAGAACCTAGCAACTATCCCATTAGAGCTCTGCGTCCTCCTCCCTCAAAACTCACCCACTGCCCTTATGGCTCAGACCCCAGACCTGCCATGAGTCTGCCTGGCTGTGCCCAGGAAGGCTAGCCTAACCCTAATCCCAACTTGACCTTGGCCTAATTCTCCGCAGGGCTGACCCCTGAATCCACATACGTCTAAGAGAATCGAGTGGCTCAGAGGATGCCTGCCTAACACTCAACCAGTTCAACAATGGAGCACGAAGCAGGGTTCCTCTTCAGAGTTCCCGTGAGTCCAAGTCTGAAGTGCTGGTGGATTCACACTGTCCCTTGGGGCAGAAGCATTCTGGTGATGCCTGCCCCTGAAGCTCCGGTTAGCGCACGAAGGATACCACGCTGGTGGCCACTCCAAATGGGGCGGAGTAGGCCGCAGCAAATCCCTGCAGGCCAATGACGATGTACCGGCATCCTTTGCTGATGACCTTCCCGAAATTCTGTTTTTAAGGAAGAGAAAAACAAAGGTTAGGTGAGGCAACCTGTTGATTCTTCCACGAGTCACCGAGACATGCACAGAGAATCGTTCACTTTCATGTATTCAGGGCAATCTATGGAGTCCCCGTGTCTTCACATCTGTAGTGCCCTGGGTCCCCATCCCTGCTCACAACAGACATTGTCCTTGCAAAGTGCGTGCAAGCACAGCACATTTCCAGATAACTCTCAAGTCTTCTTAGAAACAGCATGGAGGGCGGCCAGTTCTAGGACTAAAACGCCTTTGTTGTTTTAAACTGAGACTCACCCCACTTCCCCAGTTGAAAGTGTCAGCGCCATCATAGGCGGGGTCAAGTTTTCCTTCAGGCATCTTGTTAGACAGCTCAGCAGGTCCTTCCTATACACCTAGTGCCTACTCTGGTCTGACCTGCATGTTTGTAACCCGGAAGTTTTCACCACTCTCCAATGGCTGCATGTGCACAAGCCTTTTATGTTTCCAGAACAGTCTTATATTTGTTGAGGGTAAGGACGAGGCAATGGTTTTTGGATGCTGCCTTCCTCCTCCTCCTCCTCCTCCTCCTCCTCGGTGAGGGTGGGTGCTGGAACAGGGGGCATCAAATGCCAGGGACTCGGATGGAGTTACATCAAAACTTTGAGACCACTAATGGCTAACATCTACTGCATTGTGCCCCGGTATTCCTCTTCCCACCTCCACATTCTTTTGTCATTCTTGACATCCATGTAACCGACCCGTTCAGCCCTATGATTTTTTTCGGACTACAAAATACACAGCCGGTTCCACTGAAGATCCCCGATCCCAGTCACAAGGCTCACCACGACACCCAGTGCTGCCCGGTAAAGCCACCCCACCTGCCCAGGTGGGTTGACCTCTCTTTCAGATACGGCCCAACCTTTTCCTCTCCCGACCCCAGCCAGCTCTACACACTAGCGCAGCCCATGTCCTCATTGCTTAGGGAACCTGTTCATCTTCCCCTATTGGCCCTAAGCCCAGGGCTCTGGCTCCTGGCTTCTCCCACCTGCCAGTATAACCACGGGAACTGGCCCTTTTTCTCATGTCTTCCCCACACTGTTTTTGGTTCTTTCCCATCATTCCTTGGTTTCTCTTCTCCAGTAGCATCCTTATCTTCCTGTCAGCCCATTCCTTAGCTTATACTATGCAAAGTCGCTTCGGCATCTCCGGCCCCGTGTCTCTGCTCTCCAAGTGAAAAAGCCTCCAGACACGGACTCCACTCCATACTTCTTCCCTGTCATACTGGCTGCTGTCCGCAACCGTTCAGGGACTGCCTTGTCAAGGATGCCAGCAACCTCCATGCTGTGTGGTCCATGGAGGGTTCTGTTTTTCCCTCCCTGAGTTTTGTGATCACCTGACTCCATCTCCTCCTGGTTCTCTCCTGCTCCACAGGGCACTCCTTCTAAACACTCTCCGGTGATTCTATCTTCTTGCAGAGTTTGAACCACTGAGGTTCCTCAGTGCTGGATCCTCCTCTGTGCTCTGCCTAGAATCCCTGGACTTTGAATGTTTCTTAAATGCTGGTAACTCCAGCTCAGATTCATGCATTCAACTCTCTGCTTGGGGCATCCACCTTCTGATATCCCATAATTCCTCTGGCATTGTCTCTCGTTGCACAAAACAAATTGGCTTAACAGGTGACTGGTATGTGTAGCATGAGTCTTAAAAGGTTCTTATTAATAAAATCAAACCCGGGACAGGTATTGGGGTGAAAACTGGAAGGTCAGAGAGACAGAATAAGCCACAGCTATCTCACCTCGCTGGATCCTCAGCTGGTCTTGCTTCCTCAGACTGGAAGCCTCTGAGTCCTCATATCCAAATGACTCTCAGCTGAACTGCTGCTAGAAGCCTGAATGCTTCTCCAGCCCAAATGCCTCTCCAGGCCAAATGCCTCTCCAGGGCAAATGCCTCTAGTTTCTGGTCCTCATGCCTTATATACCTTTCTGCTTTCTACTGCCACTCCCTGGGATTGAAGGCTTGCTTTCTGAGATTAAAGGCGTGGGTCACCATGCTTGGGTGTATCCTTGAACACATGAATTTCTGCCTCCGGAATGCCAGGATTAAAGGCGTATGCTACCACTGCCTATCCTCATGTTTAATATTGTGGCTGTCCTGTTCTCTGACCCCAGATAAGTTTATTAAGGTACACAATATTTTGGGGAACACAATACCACCACAGGTATGTCCTCGATGGACTTCACTTAAAGGATCAGCAAGAAGAAATCACAGGGAAGTTACATGCCTTTGAGACCATGCAGCTGGTAAGGGACAGAACTGAATCCTCCCCCAAAGAAATCTCACTGCAGAGCCAAAAGCCTTCACCCCATGTTACACCTCTCTCTAATGAATTACAATTACAATGTAATTGTTCTTGTGCTCATGGCTAGGAGTTCCAATCCCATCCTTTCCTTAACATTCCTTGGCCTCAATTTCCTTGTCTGTATAATGGGAAGACTGAGGAGTTTATTCAAGGGGAGCACAGGGAGCAGTGGCCAGCACGTACTGCAGGGAGGGTTGGTGCCCACAGTGTCAGCTTCTGAAAGAACAGTGACTTCTTTCTGTTGCAGAGTAACTTAGGTCTGTGGTGCAATATATCAGCCTGAGGTATTATTTCTCAGCAAAGTTTTATCTCTCTCTCTCTCTCTTTCTTATTTTGAGAAAGGATCTCACTCAGTAGCTGAGCTGGCATGGAACATACCATGTGACCCAGGCTGGCCTTCAACTCATGTTGATCCTCCTGTCTCAGCTCTCTCAGTACTGGGATTATAGGTATGAGCCACAATGCCTTGCTAGGAAATTTTCTAAAGAGCATATGGAGTTACCTATGAGTACCGCCTTGAGTTGTCCTTGGTGTGGATGTAAAAGTCCCTACACTACAGTATGTACCCATTCAGATACTCCCAGCCTGTAGAAAAAGCTGAGGTCTTTCTCTCAATCCCTTATTAAATCATGACAAGCTTTAGGAGAAACTGGTAGATTTATGTCTCAAGACACTGCCTTATCCATTTCTCAAAGAGACATGTTTGTGTGTGTGTGTGTGTGTGTGTGTGTGTGTGTGTGTGTGTGTGTGTGTGAGAGAGAGAGAGAGAGAGAGAGAGAGAGAGAGAGAGAGAGAGAGAGAGAGAGAGAATTCTATAAATGTGTTGAAAAGAGTCAGAGTCCATGGGAGAATTTTACAAACAAACAAACAAACAAAACCAACTACTTATCACTTCATCTTTACAATTTTGGGGAAAAGTCTTCTGAGCTAGCTCATTAACTGGAACACTGTCAAACAGCTTTGAGAAGCACAAAGCAAAGACACCAAAGAAGCTATTGACTTCCACACCAGTGCTATTCGAAGGAAAGGACTTGGAGTAAAACAGATCTTTCACAGGGATGCTGAAGATGGGAAAGTGTGGGAGAAGAGGGTGCCAGGCTAGCCCTCAGATTCACACCTTACTTCTCAGAACTCACTCATGACTCTTTTACCTGAAATGGCAAGAGGGACTTTGCCAGTATGAGTCAGCTAAGGCGTCTCCAGATGGGAGGTTCCCTGGGGCCTCCTGCACACCAGGCAAAGAGTGGCTCTCCTCCATTTGAGTATCCTAATGCGGAGGGTCGCAGGGGGTCAAGCAGAAGATGGAGGGGAGAGGGGCGAGAAGGAAGATATGGGGTAGAGTATATTACTGGCTTTGAAAGGGAGGAAGATGGCCTCTGGAAGCTGCAAAGAGCCAGGAAGGAGCAGCCCTGATGATTTTAGCTCTGAGTTCCAGAGCTGTAGAGAATATCACAGCCAACCCCCAGTGGGGGCTAGGGACCCCATGTCCCTCTGATTTAGAAGAGGAAATCATCTCTCCACAGACATCACTGTCTGATCCCAAAGGTCAAGTCCTCTGTTGAGCTGCCCTCAGGCCTGGCGCCAACCTGAGGTGGGTGGTCAGCTACAGAATCCGAAAGAAGAGAACCCACTCCTGAAAGGGTAGCAGCATACAGCTCCAGAACCTCAGTCAGGCTCCCTGGCATCAGGAACTTCCACATGGATTCATTTATTGACTCTCGATATGCCCTGGTATGTGTGTTGGTAGGGTGATGTGTGTGTGTGTGTGTGTGTGTGTGTGTGTGTGTGTGTGTGTGTGTGAGAGAGAGAGAGAGAGAGAGAGAGAGAGAGATCCATACTCAGTATCTTCCTAAATTGCTCTCTACCTTGTTTATTTATTTAGAGACAAGCTCTCCCACCAAATCTGAGTTCACAGATTCATCTACACTGGCTCGTCTCCTGTCTTCACCTTCCCAGAGCTGGGTTTATAAGTATGTGCCACCATGCCAAGCTTTTCACTAGGTTCTCATGCTTACTTGGCATGCACTCTCCCCCCAACCCAGCCCTCATATTATCAAATGGTACAGAGGAAGAAACGCAGTGACAGGAAGGCAAGCCCGAGGTCATACAGCCATTGGATAGCCACGCAGCTCTCACATCTGGTAGACTGGCTCTTGACCCCTACTTTAAACATGAGAACATGTCTTCTACTTTTCCCCTTCTTTTTGTAGTGTGGTCTTGGTACACACTAAGCAAGTGGTCTACCAGTGAGCTCCATCACCAAGTCTCACTTTTTTTTTGGAGCTGGGTCCCACTCACTATATAGCTCAGGCTGGCCCTGAACTCCTGATCCTCCTACCTCAGTTTCCAGAATGCTGGGCTTACAAGCCTGGGACACCATACCTGCCTTACCCCACACTTTCTACTTTACCCTCCGACGCTGTCCTAGCTTCCTGATTAACATAACTTAATTCTCTTTCTTACTGCACTCCTCTCCGCCTCTCAAGGGGGCCTGCAAGGGCAGCCTGTTATTTTCAGCTAAGTCTGAGTGAGGCATGTTCCATCCTTCTCGCCCACAGATCTGCAGAGGAAGGGGCCAGGCCAGGCTCCCTCCCAGCTCTTCAGCTGTCTGGCTCTGCAGCTTCATTCTCTTCCACGCCAGCTTCCCAGGGTTGCTGAGGGAACTGAGGCATGGAACATAGAGAAGGTAGCAGATATCCAGCCTCCTGGCGGAACACCGCCGACTCAGGTTCCTTCCTTTCCCCAGCGCCCAGCAGATAGCATTTTAACAGTAATATGTGCACCAGAGGAATGCAATTATTTCTTTTAAATCAGCTGGGAACATTGATCTCTACAAGAGGCCCAGGCACAAAGGCTTCCAGAAGAAGGCTGGACCAGCACAGTGTGAGGGTTGGCTCCTGGGTAGGACCACGATGCTGGTTGGGGTGGGTGGGGCAGCGGGGGAGTGAGCCTGCTCTTTCTGTTGCACAAAAGCCAACAACTTTCCTTAAATAGAAGCAGGAAGGGGCTTGGGTGAAGGATCTGAGAAGTTAACCGGCATGGGAACTCAAAGAAAACACAGTCCTTAATAACCAATGATTGGAGCTATTCATTTCTAACAGAAAGTCTCGCCTGGCAACTGAGGCGAGTACAGATCCCCCCCCCCACCCCCATCTTCTGCAGGACGGTGGCTGTTCTTATGGCTTTGCAGAAAAGGGGGGTCTTTTTCCTTCTTGTGGGAGCCTGGTACACTCTCAGCTGGTCTGAGGAGGGGGAAGCCAGGATGACTCTTGTGACCCCTCACGTGGGGCTGAAATCTCATCTGTACTTCTTGGGACTACGGAGCTAGTGTGTAACATTCCAGAGCTTTCCCACATCTCTCTTCTCTCCATTTTGGTCAAAAACCCCCTTTTCATGTCAAAATCAATCTCTCTCTCTCTCTCTCTCTCTCTCTCTCTCTCTCTCTCTCTCTCTCACACACACACACACACACACACACACACACACACACACACACACACACACACACAGAGCCAGAGAGCTGGCTCAGCAGTTAAGAGCACTGGCTGCTCTTCTAGAGGACCTGGGTTCAGTTTCCAGCTCCCACGTGGCGGCTCACAGCCATCTGTGACTCCAGTTCCAGGGGAATCAATGTCCTCTTCTGGCCTCTGTGGGCATGAGGCAAGTGGCACAGACATACATGTAGGCAAAAAACCCTCCCATCCATATAAAATAAAAGATTTTATAAAGTAAGAAAGTCAGTGGCATGGAATGCCTTTATAATGTGTAACTGCCAGTTCTGTCCACTTTCAAAACATTCTCATCCCGGAAGGGAACCACACATAAAGTGGGTATCTCTATGCCTCTGTCCAGTCCCTAAACCCACCATCACCGTTCTGTCTGGACTTACCTATCTGGATGTTTCCTATAAAGGGAATCATGGCTTTTTCCACTTAACATCATGTTGTGCCACATGGCAGCTATTAGTTCTTCTTATGGCTATTAAATAATAATCCATAGTGTGTCTAGCCCACATGTTGTTCATCTACACATATATATTTGGATTTTTTTCACTTTTTGTCTGTTGGTAAATGAGACTTCTGTGAACAAGTGTGTAAAATTATTTGCTTCACAAACATTTGTGAAGGCAAAACACCCATACACATGAAAAATTAAAGTAAAAAAAAATTTGCTTGAGTAGCTCTTTTCAATCCTCTTTTTTTAAAAAAAAGCTAGAATGTCATGTAGCCCAGGAACTCTCTAGGGTAAGCAACAATTACTCTGGACTATTTTTCCAAAGATTTTTAATTACATGTATTTAGTATATGTAGTGTGCATCCACACGTGTGCACGTGTGCCACAGTGCATTTGTGGTCAGGTGACAGCTGTGGGAGTCAGTTTTCTAAGGTTCTGAGGATTGAACTCAGATTGTTAGGTTTGGCAGTGAGCACCCTTACCCACAAAGCCAGATCCTGATCTCCTTGTCTGTACTTCCTGAGTGCCGGGATTATGGATATGGACCACCACGCTGGGTTAAAATAGCACCAGGGATCCAAACAGGTCTTCGTGAATGCTAGGCCAGCACTCAACCACCTGAGCTACATACACCCCCAGCCCAGCCTTCAATTCTTTCATCATATCGCTTGGGGTGGAACCTTGAGATCATAGAGTAGTTCTGTGTTCAGCTTGCTGAGGTTCTTCCAAATTGCTTTCCACAGCAGTTACACCAGTGTACAAGGCTCAAAATTTCTCCACATCCTCACGAACATTATTACTTTATGTTTGGACTTTGTCTTTTTTTGTTGTTGTTGTTGTTGTTGTTGTTTAGAATAGCTATCCTAATTAGTGTGGTCTGGTAACTAACTCAGTGTTAGCCATGGTGATAGGTTTTATTGATAGGATCTTGTCATATAGCCCAGGCTGGCCTTGAACTTTCAATCATCCGGTCCTGCCCTCCAGAGTACCTTGGGTTACAGGTGTGGGATTCCTTGTCTTGTCTTCATGAGGTGAAACCTTATCGTTTCTTCTGCTCGGCGTCCTTGTCAGGGCGATTTGAAAGCGTCCCTGATTTTACTAGCCTCACTGAGATGAGTGATCGCTAGGTTCTCTGCTATGCAGTGAGGGAGCCCGTGCCCCAGCTCTGCCACATCTCCCTGGTGGGCCTTGGACTCTCCCCACCCGCTGTTAGTGTGTGCACAATGCCTGGCACAGAATGGCCACCCCAAAACCTCTCCAAATGCCAGCGTCCACCTGAGGAACCCGAGTCATTAATTCACTTTCAGACCATTGCCTGCTTGTGACCGAGCACTGCCATATCTTTCAGGAGAATGATACAACTCCTGACAAGGGACTGAATGCCTCAGGTATGATAAAGGTCACCCACCGCAGGCCACTGAGTAAAATCAGGAGAGGCCAGAGGACTTTGGCCGGAACACAATCAATGAGTTTTGTGATTTCCCCTACCCCCACCCCCACACACAAACACCCTCCGGCAGCCTCCTCCAGGCCAAGAGAGCAATTCTGCTTTCAGGCAAGGGCACCTGGGAACCCGAACCATTGACCCTGGAAATGAAACTCATTCCGTTCCTCATTCATCCCTCCTCTCGCTCTCCCACCCCCTCCCACCAAAAGCAAAAGGCAGGCAGAACATCTCAAGTTCAAAGTGCAGAGATCACTGCTGGAGAGAGGGAGATTCCACAGGTGCTAGGTGTGTACTGGCTGAGTCAGGACGCCCCGCGGATAACTTCGGCGTCTACGACAGAATCACCTAACGTTCTCAGGTGGCGGTGTGACCAAGGGGGCGGGAGCGGGGGGGGGGGGGGGGCACCGGGGCGCCGCTTCCCAACTGGGTCACGGGTCTCCAAGTCACTTAACCTCACCACGGCTTCAACATTACCTTCCCACCAGCGACAACAGGGCGCAGGGTCCTGCCGGCCTAAGCCTCAGCGCCACCCTCCAAGTGACGGTCCTGGCGGCGACTCGGGCACAACTCCACCCAGCGCAACTCCCAGTTCTGTCTGGATCAGGGCGGCCGGGCCCTGGGGACCTACCTTGCCGTACTTCTTCAGTTTTCGCCGGTACCTCTTCTTGGGCTTGTCGCCTGGCGCGGGCTCCTCCAGGGGCTCGTAGCGCTCGGGCAGCGCCGCGAGGTGCACTCTGCGCGCGCTTGGGGTCCCCGCGCGCCGTCCGCTCGCCTCGCGCGCACCGTCCTGGCTCGCCGGGTCCTCGTCCTCACCCTCCAGGTGCTCCACGATGGCATCGGTCTCCTCATCACCCGCGCCGCGCGATCGCCCCAGGGGCCCTCGGCGCGCGAAGGTGCTCGCCGCTTTGCTTCGGAGCCGGGCGCCCACCGTCATGATGCTGCGAAGCTGCGGAGAAGGTCCCGAGCTAAGAGGCCAACCTTTGCTCGGTGCCCCGCCCCGCTCCTGCCCGGGCGGACCGCCCCGGCTGGGTGCTCGAGGGGGACCTGAGGTCGTAGCGCACCCTCGCGGTGGGGCCCGGGATTGCGGCCGCTGAGACCCGAGCGCGCCTAGCCAGACGCGACTTAACGCAGGAGCTGGGGCAGGCAAGTTCCACAGTGCTGGAAACAGACTCCAAACAACAGGCCTCCAGTTTCCCAGCATTCAAAATTGATCCGGCGGTGGCAGGGCACGACTTTAATTCCAGCACTCGTGAGGCAGAGGCAGGAGGATCTCTGAGTTGGAGGCCAGCCTGGTCTACAGAGTGAGTTCCAGGACAGCCAGGGCTACAAAAAACAAAAGAAACAAAAAATTGGCAGAGATGGTATTGATCGTGAAGATTACTGAGTGCTGGTGGGATTGCTGAAATGGTAGTGAAAATGTGATCTTCAGGGCTGGGGATGTGTAGTTCAGTTGGGAGAATGCTTGCTTAGCATGCACGAAGTCCCGGATTCCATCCCCAGTGCCATATGAGTCCCAGCATGGTGGCACATGTGTGTAATCTCAGAATTTAGGAAGTGGAGGCAGAAGGATCAGGGGTTCAAAGTCATCCTTGGCTACACAGTGAGTCTGAGGTCAGCGTGGGCTACATGATGCCGTGTTTCAAACATATGTAAGAAATGCAGTTTTTTTAAAATATTAAAATACTGAGCTTATTTCACACGTGTACCTTTGTCTCCCCACCGTTTTCATGTCTGACCACCAGTATGACTATGTCTTATCATAACATTCCACACAGTCTTACAGCTAAGTAAAGGGTGGAGTTCCACCTTGAAAGCTGAACAGCGTTTAGACAGTGCATTCTTGGCGATGGAATCTGGACATCTGTCAAACACAGCAGGGGAGTTCTCACTCTCCATGATAGGAAGGACAGCTAGATATCAGCTGTTGCAGGAATAAAGCAAGACTGTTGTTTTCCAACTCAAACATTCTCACATCAAATTGTAAATTGCTTCCTTAACATTTTAGTGATATGACAATGTTTTGCTTTGCTTTTTTTTTTTCCCAAGAAAGTTTCTCTTTTCTCTGTGTAATAGCCCTGGCTGCCCTGGAATTTGCATTGTAGATCAGTCTGGCCTTGAACTCAGAAATTTGCCTGTCTCTGCCTCCTGAGTGCTGGGATTAAAGGCATGGGCCATCATGACCGCCTGGGGCAACTTTTTTGGGGAAGGAAAAAAATATATATATATCTCCAGGTGTGGTGGCACATGCCTTTAATCCCAGTACTGGGGAAGCAGAGGCAGGTGGATCCACACAGGGAAAGCTTCTCCTGGAAAGCTAGGGCTATGACGTAGTGAAATGCTGTCATGTGTGTGTGTGTGTGTGTGTGTGTGTGTGTGTGTGTGTGTGTGTGTGTATGTAGCTAATAAAACTCATCCATATTTTTCTAGGAACATTCCAAAAGCACGAGACCATGTATTCACCGAGTTTGTCACAGTGACACACTGAGAAAGAGAAGCAACCTCGCAGGGACAGGAGAGCTGATTTCTGGAGCGCACATATGACCTCATGTAGTGCAATCCTAAAAGCCAGGATCTGCATACCAGCATCACCAGAGCCGTGGCTCTCAACCTGCATGGAATGCCTTGTTTGCTTGTTGATGGGGGTTTGTTTTTGTTTTTGTTTTTTTGTTGGTGGTGGTTTTTGACACAGGGTCATACTGTCTCTGGTGTGACTCCACGGTGCTGTTGCTTTTCTAGATCCCTGAGGCTGGAGCAGTAAGCTGCCCCTGGAGCTACTGGCTGGAAGGACACACCATCTTAACGGCTTTCTGGGAATCCACCCAACACCCCTAGTAGCTATAGCCCTGATGACGACCACATGATTTGCTAGAACTGCTGTAACAAGATATCACAGCTGTGGTAACTTAAACACCAGAAATGCATAACCAATAGTTTAGAAAGCCAGAAAAGTGTGAGGGTAAGATGTTGATCCTGGAGAAATTTGTGTCCCCTCTTTGGATTCTTAGTCTCATTAAAAAAATAATTTTGCCAGGTGTAGTAGCATACACCAACACTCTGTAGTCAGAGGCAGGCAGATCTCTGTGAGTTTAAGGCCAGCCAGGGCTACAAAGTGAGACCATGTCCAGAAGAAGAAGAGGAGGAGGAGAAGTTTTGACTGTTGTCAGGTGGAGAGAGGTAAAGAAGAGAGAAATCCATGTCTGTTTGAGTTAGCCCACGGCCAGTCAGCAGGTAGCCACATAGCAGAAGGGAAAGCCTCAAAAAGCCCAAAGTACCAGAGAAAACATTTAGGCTCTGGCCAACGTCTGAAAGAAAGACACAGAAAGAAGAAAAGTAAAAGGACTCAGAAAGGCAGGGAGACTTCACAGAGCCTCGGGCAGCTCACAAAGACCTCATCGTAGGTGGGGAAGAAAGTACATCATCTGACTAAGGGGTAATTATTCCTCCCAGCTCTTTAGTCAGGCAGCCATCTTGAGGGATTATCCCCTGGCCAGGTGACTGACAGGTGCAGTTGGATTAGCTCTTACATTGTGGGTTTCTTGGAAGGTTAGATCTCCATCCAAGGTCAGAGTTTTGAAAAAAAAAAGAAAAAGGTTCCATTCTTTTGATCAGGAGGAAACAGCTTTCCCTTAATGTGAATCACAGGGCCTTGGTCAAGGCTATTCCGACATTCCCCACTTTGAAGAGATAATACTAACATCATTTAGGAGATGGGCTGAAATTGAGAAATAAATATCAACTCCTGGCCACCATGAAAACCCATTTCCAAAGCTGTTTACCAGAAGGGATTAGTACCTGACATGGAGTTTCATCCCACCCTCCCTCTGCCTTCAGGCAGGGCTGATGTTTAGGAGATAAGAAACCAGAGCTCCCTTCTGACTTTCCTGGCCAGAAAACCACAGCCATTCCTGGAATCACTGCTTTCAGAGTCCTCGCCAGTCTCTGTCAGAGTCAGCAGTTTGGGCTCCCTCAAGCCTGTTGCCCTTGACTGGCAGATGCCTGATTTCTTTCCGTGTTCACATGTGGCCCGTCCCTAGTGTCTCTTCCTCTTCTAGGGACACTCACCCTGTTTCTTCAAGGCCCTGACATTGTCCTGTCATCTACTCTTGACTCCATCTTTTCAGTTTCTGCCTCTGAACATAATTGTATTCTTAGGTCCTGAGGGTTCTGGCTTTTGGACATGAATCTGGAGAGGACACAGTTGAGTTCATGATGACCTTGGGCCCACACTGGCAAATCCTGGACACATCTGCCCTGTCTTGATATCCTTGATACTGGAGACCAGAGACCACTAACATTCCTGCACAGAAAAGACATACCAGCTAGCAGAGGCTAGCCTGTTCTGCTTTCTACCTTTTAGGAGAGTTCCAGGTTTGTTTAAACTAACTTTCTCCGGGGGCCTGGTACATGCTGTTCATCCTTTTTAGCCTCTCACATTAGACAGGAAACAAGGCCACTTAGGGTAACTCACATTGTCCACTGCCCTAGGAATATCTCTCTACAACTTATATGGAAACTATCCTCCAAAAAAGCTAGGACACTGCACAGCTAAGATTCATGAAATGATTTTATGCCTGAACAAAAGAGAATATCTGAGACCTCAGAGACTTAAGAATACTGCCTATTTAAAACAACTTACATAGAAACAAATTTTCTATTTGTAGACATATAAAAACTTTGTTTTAATATTTGTTTTGTAACAAAAGTGTAGATTTAGAAGAAGAAAGATAATCAATACAGACTTGAAGTTACATTAATATTGTTTATTAGTTCATTTTTATAGGATAGACTCAAGAAATACATCTATGGAGCTGATAAAAGAAGGTTATAAACCATGTAAGGCGCAAGTAATGGATTTGATTTTGCAAAGACTGGCATTAAAAGCATTCTCCCATGCTTGCTGTGTGTACACATGCACACACACAGTCAATTATGAATCTTAGCTAAGCTTCAATTGTTGTTACATTTATGTGTGTGTGTGTGTGTGTGTGTGTGTGTGTGTGTGTGTGCATGTATGTGTGCGTGCCCATGAACACTCACATGGGGGTCAGAGGACCAGTCAGTTCTCTCCTGCCATCATGTGGGTTCCAGGAATCCAATCCAGGTCATCGGCTTGATGGCAGGTGCCTTTACTCACCTGCTGTCTCTCCAGACTCATTTTGTTTTTCATTTTTTGAAAGCAGGTTTCAGTCCTCTCTGGCCTGGAACTCACAGAGATCCTCCTTTCTCTGCCTCCCCAGTGCTGTGATTAAAGGCGTGCACCGCCACTTCTGGTCCATTAAAATAGCTGTGTGTGTGTGTGTGTGTGTGTGTGTGTGTGTGTGTGTGTGTGTGTGTGTGTGTGTGAAGTTGGGGGAGGGGATAATGACTGGAATCTCAGGGCTCCATGTTAGTTATTCTCTTGACCGACTGACTTTCCAGAGTACAGTCTGTTCTGCTGGTGCACACTGTAGCTAAAGCTTGGCTGCCTTCTCCTCGTCCGGAAGAAGCACTAGGTTCTATTGAGGCCTGCTCTACACACCTTACACCGGGGTCAGCAGGCATGGGAACTTCCCAGGCTCCTTTGCAAGGCCCCTTCATCGCTGGAGTCTTCTCTCAAGCCTTCCTCGCTGCCGTCACCCCGACACCATAGTAGACTTGGGTTTTTTGTGGATGCAGATTTACTTCTGCATTGTTCCTAAATTGATAAGCCCTCAATCCAAACATTCTGCACCGGAAACAGACTCTAGAGCAGTGGTTCTCAACCCTTTGATATATAGTTCATGTTGTGGTGACCCCCAGCTATAAAACTACTTTTGTTACTACTTCATAACTGAAATTTCGCTACTGTTATGAACAAATGTAATGTAAACATAGTGTAAGTGGAAATATCTGATAGGCAGGGTGGTCTTAGGCAACCCCTGTGAAAAGGTCATTTGCCTTCCAAAGGGGTCACAACCCACAGGTTGAGAACCATTGCTCTTGAGTCTCTGGGTGATAAAGTTTTAAAGCATAATATCCAACACTCAAAATAACTCTGTAGCAACTGAACCAGTTACTTTTTTCTTGTTCACTGTAACCAAATACCTGACAAACAGCTTAAAGAAGGAAGGACATTGGACAGATGGTACAGTGGTTAAGAGCACTGCCTGCTTGTCCGGAGGACCTGGGTTCAGTTCCCAGCACT
>CABHPQ010128866.1:0-20165 GCA_902168405.1 Peromyscus aztecus | reverse complement strand
ACCTGCGCCAGGTGGAGGTTCATTCTTAATTATAAATGTCTGGCCTTAGCTTGACTTGTTTCTAGCCAGCTTTTCTTAACTTATCCCATCTATCTTTTGCCTCTGGACTTTTTCCTTTCTCTATTTCTGTATACCTATTCTCTCCTCCTTTCTCTGTCTGGCTGGGTGGCTGGGTGGCTGGCCCCTGAAGTCCTCCTCTCCTTGTTCTCTTGCTCCTTCTTTTCTCCTCTCCCAGATTTCTCCTTCTATTCTCTCTGCCTGCCAGCCCTGCCTATCCTTTCTCCTGCCTTGCTATTGGCCATTCAGTTCTTTATTAGACCGTCAGGTGTTTTAGACAGGCACAGTAACACAGCTTCAAAGAGGTAAACAAATGCAACATAAACAAAAGTAACACACATTAAAATAATATTCCCCAATATATGTACATGTACTGCATGTGTACCTGGTGCCCTGGGAGGGCAGAAGAGGATGTCAGACACCTTGGAACTGGAATTACAGGTGGTTGTGAGCTGCCACATGGGTGCTGGTAAGTGAACCTGGGTCCCCTACAAGAACAGCCAGTGCTCTTAACCACTGAGCCATCTCTCTAGTCCCCAACTTCTTTCTTCTACTGTCTTTCTCTCTGTTTTTGGGGGGGTGGTGGTGGCAGGGTCTCATTATGCTGCCCTAACTGGCCTCAGATTTACAGAAATTCACCTGCCTCTGCCTCCCAAGTGCTCCGGTTAAGGCTGTGCATCCTCATGCCCATGCAAATGTTTTTATTTAGTGAAAGACTATCATTTAACAGAGAGAAGGATCGCAAGACTGTGAAGAAAAGGTGGAGAAAAGGGGGGGCGGTGGCCTCTTTAGGCAGAACAGACACCGTTGGCACAGACGACACAGGAGTGCCACCCGAGCATCGCTGGTGGCGTCTTCACGAGTTTGTCAGGCATTTCTCCCAAGTCAGCAAACTCTAAAGCAGGACAGGAGACAGTAAGCTGTAAAGTTACACAGAGGTGTGGGTGCGGGTTCCAGGACAACGTGTGGGGGGTGAGTTCTTCCGCCACGTGGTGCCTGGGATTGAACTGAAGTCATCAGCCTTGGCAGTAGGCACCTTTATCCGCTGAGCCATCGTGCTGGCCCCATTTTCATAAATGACTGTTTATGGGGTAAAGGTGGCCCCCGTGCTGTCTTCTGCTGTGCCTCAGCCCAGGACTCTTGGTTTAGGGTTGCTGGAGGCCAACTCAGCCTCCTTATGCGTGCAACTGCTTTCAGCATCACCCAAACAAGCACATCTATAGGTGCATACTTCGTATTTTAGAGTCTGGTTGCTTTGCATAATTTGTAAAACTTCCCAACTTCTTCTAGCCATAGATAAGACAAATCCTGGGGCTCTGAAAAGACCCCACATGGATGTTGCCCTTTGGAGCTCTAATTCAGTCTCTCCACTGAAGGCCCTTCTCGCATTTTCTGTAGGCAGAGAAATCTCCTTTCTCCCTGCGGCTAGGGGTCTTGGACATCCTGGGAAGGCCTTCCACTGTGAGGGTTTTCTCTGGAAGCACGCCAGACTGCATCCGGTACTTTCCACATGCCATTCTACTGCCATCTCATGGCCATGCCTTTGTCCTGATCAGTCCCCAACCTTCAGACTCAGTACTAACATACACAGCCTTCCACAGAAAAATGTGCATGGTAAGATGCTTGCCTTTTATATTTTTATCACCGTTTATTTATATATTTGTTTGTCTGTGTGGGCCTGTGTGGACCACAGCATGCACGTGGAGGTCAGAGGACAACCTGTAGGAGTCAGTTCTCTCCTACCATGTGGGGTCTGGAGAGGGGACTCTGGCCATCAAGTCTGGCAAGTGCCCTTACTCACCACTTCCTCTCGCCAGCCCTGAGATGCTTCAGCTTTTTCTCATTTGATGTGGAGAGGCTTTCCTTCATTCTGCAGGGCAGAACTGTCCTCCAGTCTGCATACACACTGCCTTTTTTGCATCTACTTATGCTGAGGGATGCTTAGGTTGGTTGGCTATTGTGAATAAAACTTCAACAAATGCAGAATGCAGGTTTCATTTCAACATATCGGTTTCCTGTCACTGGGGCATACTCTGAGTAGTGGGGTCACTGGATTACGGCAGTTCTTCTAACGTCTAAAGACCTTCCACACCGTTTTCCACAATAGCTGCATTACTTTGCAGAGCGCTCTCTTTCCCTACATCCTTGTCCACTCCCACTACTTTTGTCTTTTTGGCAGTGCTCAGTTATGATCTTCTTGCTTTCATTTCCCTGGTACTGGGATGACAGGCATGCTCCACTATCCCTGGCTCGATATGGTGGTTTTTAAGTACATTTCTGACAGGTGATTTTGAGCATTTTTTTCCACATACTCATTGGTCATTTGGGTGTCTTTTGAGAAATATTTGCTTAGGTCCCCCACACATTGGTAAGCTGAGTTTTCTTGCTATCAAGTTGTCTGAGTTCTTGTAAATTTTGGATACTAACTCCATCGGATAAGTAATTTACAAATGTTTTCTCCCATGCTGTAAGCCACTTCTTCATTCTGTTCACTGCTGCTTATCTGCCTATGAGCTTCTTATATTAATACAATACTTGGAAGCATTATTTTTTTTTAAAACATTCCATTCTACCCCTTGCTGGCTTACTAGCTGTAAGTGCTGTGTTTAGTGGTTGTGTTCAAGTGTACACTATACCTGTTTACTGTAGTCCATCGTAAAGGGACAGCGAGCCACACATGCGGTGGAAGCACTCTTCAAAGACCCTCTAGGCTTGTGTACTGTGTCACCACCACACTTAGCTTTCACGTGTCATAGGTTGCGATGGCTTGCTGGTCTTGGTTGTCAGTTTGACGCAGCTGGGAAGAGGGAACCTCAACCGAGGAATTGCTTCCATCAGGCTAGCCTATGGCCATGTCTACCGGGCATTCTTTCCCGTTGTTAATTGACGTAGGAGGGGCCAGACAACTGTGAGTGGTGCCATCCCTAGGCAGAAGGTTTGGGTTGTGTAAGAAAGGTAACAGAATGTTGGAAGCAAGCCAGTAGGGCAGTGTTCCTCTGTGGTTTCCGCTTTAGTTCCTGCCTCGGTTTCTCTTCGATGGTGGACTGTAACTTGTAAGCCAAATAAACCTGTTCCCTCCCCAGGCTTCTTTTGGTTAGTGTTTTGTCATAGCAACAGAGTGAACTAGAGCAGTGGTCTTTATTCAGTTGTAACTGGCTTTACTCCAGACATAGTACTATTTTTTTTTCTCACGATTCCTCTGGGTAGATGCAGAGTCCCCATCTTGTACCTGTTCTCTTCTGCTCCGAGATTTCCCTGCACATTGCTTGTGGCTCTGTAACTGTCACAACCACTGTCTTCAGCTTTTCTGTGTCAATCAACTTTGCTTCATTTTTGTTTTGGAAGCTATTTTATCTGGGTATAAAATCCTTGTTTGATGCTGGGCGGTGGTGGCGCACGCCTTTAATCTCAGCACTTGGGAGGCAGAGGTAGGAGGATCTCTGTGAGTCTGAGGCCAGCCTGGTCAAAAAGCAAGTTCCAGGACAGCCAGAGCTATTACACAGAGAAACCCTGTCTTGAAAAACCAAAAAAGAATCCTTGTTTGACAGTTTTATTTTTCCCCAGTATTTCTTACAAGATAACTGGTCATTAATTTTCCTTCTATTTCTATAACATCTTTTCCCTCCTATGGCTGGTTTTATTTTAAATACTGTTTAGAAGTAACTTGTGGCATGAGAATTAGATTTCTTTGGTATTTGTTAACCATTTGGGGTCCATTAGCTTATGATTTTAAGCAAATTTTTGAAGACCTCTGGCCATTCTGTCTTCAAATGGCTTTTACTCCCTGCCCTCTTTCCCAAGGGGCTCCTCCTGGGTTAGACTGAGTGGCCCCAGAAATCCTGAGGCACTATACATCGTCTATTTAAGTTGGGTTTTTTATTCAGATTATTTGGAATAGTTTCAACCGCCATCTTCAACTCCACTGACTTTTCCCTGGTGTCTCATCGACCAAATCCTTCCGGCATGTTCTTCTCCTCAGAAATGATAAACTACAGGACGCTCGCAGGCGTGTGCAGCATTTATGCTTGCATTAGTCATCTCCCCACCTCGCACACTTTCCTCTTGTGGAAGACAGAATTGTTTTAATGCCCTCATCTGATAATCTGATCAACTCTGACATTCTGAGTCAGTACCGATCCATTTTTCCCTACTTTTGTTACGAACTGTTTCTCTGCACGGAAGCAATGCAGCATTAAGTCCAGGGCTAAGGGGACAAACCCTTCCACGGCTGCCCATACCAACGTCTGCAAAAAGAGTTTGCATTTATGCCAACATTGTACACACCCCTCTCACAGCATCTTGCTACATTTGTTTCAATGTCTGTGGCATATGCCCTCTTCATCCCCCAGAAAAGACTTCCTGGCTCCATTCTCTAACCCTTTCTGTATGTCCTAACTATGTATTTCTATTATAGATGTTTTACTGCTGTCTCTCTAGAACCCAGAACCTGATGCATATTCACACTCCATACATTTGCTGAATGAATGATGAAGCCCAAGTGGAGGTTGCCAGTTTTCTGTGTTTCATTTCATTTGTGTGCTGGGACAGATCACCCCATGTGGCGCTGGGTGGCCTGACACTTGCAGCAATCCCCTCCCTGTTTCCTCACAGCTCTGCCTAGTGTCACTCTCTCTCACAGCTCCTTCCCACTCTGACTTGCCTTGCTAGTATTCCTCGGAACTCACTCTTCCCTGCATTTCCAGATCAGATCATTTACTGTCTTTTTTGGGGAGGGGGTGGGGGTACTTTCAATGATACCCCCTTATGCCTTTTTGACTCTGTACATGTTTCTGTTAGCTCCCCAAATGGACTGCAGTGTGGAGAGGTGGGAGTCGTCCATACAGTCACTTTATACATCATTCTCTCCACTGGTATTGTTAAAAACAAGGCAGAGAGCATCATGTTAACGTCAACAGGCCAAGCGCATCATTTACTCACAGGAAGCTGGGTGTGGAAGGTCCCTTTCAGTGACAATCACCCATAACAACAACACCCATGACAATCTTTGTGCATAAAATCAAATTTGACCCCACAGAATATTATTGGGTCATGGTTCTGAAGTAGATTTCATCTTTATCTTGCTTTTTTAAAAACTTTTTGCTATTAAACAAAAAACCATATCCTATTTTCTAAGAAACAATATAAGAGATAGCCTATTAAATAGTACTTCCACAGAGCCAAGGAAATCCTGCTATCATATAGCCAGATGTTTATTTATGCAAACATATTAAAATTCCTCTGAGTCTTCAAAATAATGTTATCATGAACACATAAAACAGATAATATAAAATGAATGTCAAAATTTCATTGTTAGTTCATAAGAAAAATACAGAAATAAAATTCCCTTCCACAAAGCACAGGGGTTGGCTGGAGTGAGAAAATGTAAGCACCCTAGCCTCTGCCTGGGAAGATGCCTGGGGCCTCTGTTCTAAAAAGCATTTCAGCAACCAGAATTCCTGTAAAAAGATGAAGCTTTCTTGCCATAGTGAGACCCTGAGGACCCACATGGCCTCATCAATTGCTTGCTGAGTGAACTAGCACAGAAAAGAACACACTCAGAGGTTCCTCCAAGCAGAAAACAGGTGATTCACAAGCCAACGAAGAGCAAAAGACAAATGCTTTATTATGAGATCTGTTCAAGTAAGAGTTCCGTGTGCACCAGTGAGTGAATGAGGGTCTGCATCGCATGTTGTGAATGAACACCGGGTTAAAAGGGGGCCACACACTTTTGTTTTGTTGCCCCCCACCCTTCCCTAAGGCAAAAACACATCAGTCGGAACAGAATGTTAAGAAGAAAGCTACATCAGTCACAGTACAGTACAGAAGATAAAACCACCTTTGGCTGGAAGCCATCGTGGAACAGCCCATCACCTACACTGGCAGCGTCCAGGTAGTTTCCAAGGACAGCACTGATCACAGCAATAATTTTCTCTCAACTGGTAAGCTTTGGGAACATTTTCTATTCCTCAGGAGTATGCAGATGGGGCCATATGCTGATATTACAGTGAATCACATTAAATAAAACTGCACAGTCAACCTCCAAGGCTTTTCAGTACAAAGTAAGCGTTAAAAAGGTATCGTTACTAGTGGCTTTACGTCGCATACGTCACTAATTATCAAAGAAGAGAAGGCAAATGACCAGTTACAAAGCTGCACATTACAGGCATAATGTGGAAGAAACATAACTTGAGCAAAAAATCGAAAACAAATGGGTTCTGAGGGAGCAAAGTGAACCACCAGGCAAACATAAATCTGTAATAAATGGGTGTGGAGAGCACGTCTTGCTCTTGGGTCTCTCGAGTACTTACAGACACTACAGTGGTACGGGTGGATGGAGGCTGGGAGGACACTGGGGCAGATGCTCCCAATGCCTGTCAATTCCTGAGGCGGCATCATATCTTAGCCAGCGCAGCCATCAACACCGTACAGATGAGCTTGTGCTATGAGACATCCCGACACTCTTGCATCCAGACACCCTGCGTGTTCCGAAGGCAGCAAACCCAAGTGCTGGTTTATTTCTCAACAGCCAGGGGAACGACGGATTCTTCCACTCTCTGCTGCTAACTAGCAGGTCAGAAAACAGAGGGCAAAGTAAACTCAGTAAAGATTTCACTTCTTACCTCGGTACTTCCGAGTTAGCTCAAGGCAAAGCTATGGTTTCTTTTCACTTGGTTTAGAAAAGTCTAGGTGCCGACACTGTAAACATTTTGTGTCCCCCAACTACACCTTGTCTTGACACAGGCTGACAGCAAGAAAAGCAGGAGAAACTGAGTGACACCAACCACTGTCAACTTCTGGTTTAAATTAAATATGATTTCAAAATAATTTTATAAAGTTCATGCTACAATTTTAAAGACTATTTCTGTGCGCTTTTAATCCTGGACACAATATTCAAAATAGCATGATGGAGGTAAGAATTAAAAACAAAAAACAAAAATGTAAATAACAGGGAAAACCATTTTCAAATTTCAAAGCATTAACCATACATTTCTGTGTGGAGATCTAGACAAGTATACGGGTTTTAAAGCAATCATATTTTATTATACAACTCTATGAACAGAAAACGAACAGAAATACACAATATA
The DNA here is from genome assembly GCA_902168405.1 of Peromyscus aztecus. Taxonomy (NCBI): domain Eukaryota; kingdom Metazoa; phylum Chordata; class Mammalia; order Rodentia; family Cricetidae; genus Peromyscus; species Peromyscus aztecus. The sequence goes on along the minus strand of CABHPQ010128866.1, from coordinate 13,023 downwards.
CTTACCTGTACATGTGAACCTACTTTTTAAGCTACAGATTCTTATTATAGCTCATACTGACTTTAATTTTACAGTTCATAACTATGTATAACCTTATTGCATTAAGGACAAATTCTACATGGGAGATTCACAGGTGGACCACAGTAGGCATCACCAGTACATTCAAAACCTGTAGCTCAGATGTGGGTGCATCTTCCCTGTTCCTGGAGCTCACACATCATTACAGCTTAAGCTCATTTGCTATTTTGGATGCAATGTTCTTAAAGGCAATAGATGTCCCAGATATTCGCTTGAAGCGGACCCCATTCAGTGAGAGCCGAGGTAACTTGCAGACTTCCATCTCCCACTGCACAAGGCTGTCCTGCCTAGCATCTCCGTGGACACAGAAGAGCAAGAACCTTTCTTTCTGTTCATAGTCACAGTTGTTGGCATCTAACACTTTTCTGATCTCTCTCATCATGTCATTGGGGTCCATTGAGCTAGTGGTCTTCATGCTCCATGTGAACCGCAAAGAACGCGGCTTGGAGTCCTTGCCCTCTTCCTTGTCTCTTTCTTTTGGCTCCCCTGATGTACTTCTAGAAGGAGAGGGAAAAGGGAAACAATTAAAACCAAAGTTCTACTCAGCAAAGAAATGACAACCATAAAATGTGAGTGATAACTCCATGCCTAACTGAACTATGGGACCAGAGATGCATGCTACCATGCTGCTTATAAACAGGCCCAGAGGCAAATGGGCTTCGGCATTGAGCATCTTCAGTCTAAAGCTGCAAACTGTCTTAAGTGCATTTGTTCCTGGGAAGGAATTTCTAGCTGAAGTGAAAACTTAATTGTTTTCTCTATATTCTTCATTTTCTGCGCATACACATACCACAAACACACAGACATGCTCTCCTCCACATGCATGCGCGCGCGCGCGCGCACACACACACACACACACACACACACACACACACACACACACACAGGATTCTCCTCACAGAACACAGTATTAGAATATAAATACTTTTTCCCCTCTTCTGTCCTCTCTGTGTAGGAGCAATGTGACGACTACAGAGGGAAGGAGTTTTCAATCTGACACCCGGGAGGTAGACCGCAGTTATGGCAGGACATCTCAGGAGCACGCTTGCTCTGCTCTTTCCCATTTCTCTACAGGCATATGCAAACTAGCTTAGAAGGCAGCCCGTGGTCTCCACCCCTTGTCTATCACTTCCCTCTCTGCTCTCTCCAATGGGACATGCTGGCTTCCATGCTGTCCCTGACCACAGGCCTGTGCGCTCCTCTCCAAGCTCCTGCACAGGCAAAGCTAACCTGCTTGGCTACATGGACAACTTCCTTTCTTTTTCCCAGTCTTTGCTTGTTTTCTCCACCAGAGTCCATAATCGCCCGGACTCCTGCCCTGGCATGGGTCCTTCTTATTCTACTTCTTCCACACTCAAGCCGTTAGAATCCACGAACAGATCACTTCTTAGGCTTCTTGTTTCTCATCCGACCTCTCCTGTATCTTAAACTCCAGGCAGGCCATCTGCCTGCTTCACTTCTGACACAGCCCAGGCTCCCAGAACTATGCTGGGCACAAGAGATGACCGACACAGTGGATTTTTTTTTTTATTTTTGTTTTTTTGCTTTTTTTTTTTTTTTTTTTTGAGACAGGGTTTCTCTGTGTAGTTTTGGTGCCTGTCCTGGATCTCACTCTGTAGACCAGGCTGGCCTCAAACTCTCAGAAATCTGCCTGCCTCTGCCTCCCGAGTGCTGGGATTAAAGGCGTGCACCACCGCCCAGCCTGACACACTGAATTTTGCTGTGTAGGTATTGCACAAATAACAGAACCAGAAAACCATCTCAAGTAACCATAGGAGGGTCAACTTAATGGATTTCCATGATTCAGAGTTCCTTGTATTAAATATATTAAATGGTTGTCCAAATATAGATATGTTGCAATTTTTGCCTATAAACATCCCTCACTCATTTGTGAAATTATATCTTTGAAGGACATTTATGTCTCTTCTATAAATCCATACATATACATTTATATATATGTAAGATATAAAATATAAAAAGGAACATAACAAGGTAGTTCCTTTCATTCCAAGATACCTGAACCTCCAAAATGCTAAAAACTGCAATCTTAAGAAAATAGAGAATAAGTTACAGAAATACAGGTCAAAGACTATTAAACAGACACAGAAAGTATTTACTTCATCGTCTTTTCTATTCTTCTCTGGGGAAAACCCAGAAAGTATGGTAGTGTAGGGTTTTAGAACATGGTCCAAGACTGGACACTCACCTCAATATATTACTATCATCAAAACCTCTGCATATTTAATGACCTCAGTGCTCTGCACCCTTCCATGGAGGCTCATCTCAGTGACCACATCACAGAGAGAGAACAGTGCATTTTCACCTAGGAATCCCTCTGCTCTGACTCACTCATCCAACAGAACAAGACGCCCAATTCTTTACCAAGTATGCAACTCAAAGTCTGCTGAACTGGAAGTTGATGAACTTGAACTTCATTACTAGGTGCTAGGTGAAATTAGGAAAACCTACTACACTTGGAATGTAAAGAGTCGAGGTGCAGATGCTATCTATCAAATCATCACTGGGGTCACAGGTGTGAACGCACCCAGCCGCTGTAGCTCACCTGGCTGTGTCGGTTCTGCCACTGGCTTCGCCTTCACTTGGATCCCTCAAAAATAAAGAGAAGGTTGAGATTGAACAATTTGCAAAGCAAAAGGAGATCAAGAAAATGACACTGAAGTAAGCTTCCTCATTAGCCCTGGGTGTGAATCCTTCTTCACGCTTTTACTGTAACAAGCGTACCTGCCATTTCTTGAGCATACGTCTACGAGATACTGTTGACAGGAAGTATCAGGTGAAAAGTCAGCTGCTTTTTAAACACAATCTTCCAATTCCAAGCCACAACTATAATTTAATAATTTATCTTTTGGCTTAGTTTAGTATAATCTAAGGATAAGTAAGGTTTAATGACTTATAAATGAAGCTTGATATTATTACATGTTTGTCTAGAGGTTGTGGCTCAGCTGACACATTAAGTGTCAGCTAACCTTGCAGCTGAACATTAAGTTTGGGGGCTGAGCAGCTAAGGCTATGTTAGGGAACAGGGGCTAAGAAGACAGAGCAGTGGGTAAGTCCCCGCTGTACCAGAAGGAGGACCTGACTCATCCACGGGGGTCCTGAGGGCCTGGGGCCAGCCTAGCCCAAAGGTTGAGCCTCAGGGTTAGAAAGAGAACTTGTCTCAATAAGGTAGAGAGTGACAAGAGACACAACACAATCTTCTGGGACACAACACACACACACACACTCACACACTCACAGGTCGGGGTGGGGAGAGAGATTGATTGAATGATTGACTGATCAAGAAAGTGAGCCTGGGCTTGAAAAGATGGCTCAGCAGTTAAGAGCACTGCCTGTTCTTCCAGAGGACATGGGTTCAATTCTTGAAAACTGTAGTCCCATGGGATCTGATGCCCCCTTCTGTATGCATACATACAGACGAAACACCCATATACATAAACAAATCTTTAAAAAAATGAAAAAAAGTGAGCCCAACATGGTTTTCTAAAAGTAAATACTAATTCTTAAATAGACAATGAATTTATTTGAGAAGTTATACTAAGAATCCACACAGTCAGCAGTCTATCCACACAGATAAGTCTAAAACACAGACTGAATTATAAACAGAACAATAATCTCACCTAGATATCCATCTGTAAAATAAAACCAGAAAAACTGCTAATTGTCTTTGCATTGAAGGTGATTAATATTTTTAAAATCTTCCAAAATTCTAACTATTGATATTTCAAAGGTAATTGAAACCAAGTCAAGTTACAACCCGATAAACAAATCTAAGAGGTAGTTTATAATAGAACAAAAACTTTGAGAAGCTAGGAAAAGCACCATGTGGAACGCTTAAGATTTTAAAAAATGTTTTAGCCTTTCCACGTTTGTATTTTTATGTAAAATGTGCACCTCGGGGTTAAAGTCAGCACCGCCCTCCTTCCCCTCCCCCTCAGTGCAGAGCCGCTGCAGAGCCGCTGCACAGCACGCTCCACTGAGCACTACACAGGGCTAACTATAAGGCCCTTTCCATAGGTACACTGTGCAAAAACCATTTTTTTTGGAACTGAAAAGGATAATAAAATGTATTTGCATTCTCAAATGTTTTTTTTTAAATTTCTGTTTTTATAATAATTGCTATTTTCACCAGGCAGGATATTAAATACTCAACGCCACCTGTAAAAATTATTTTATTATAACAAACTGAAGTAAGCACATTTCTGAGCCAGTTCACTCCTTGCTCTGATCCACTGCATAGAAGGGCAGTGCTCTCTCTCTCTACCTTAGCAACAAACCTACTTACACTGTTGATCCCCTCTGCGAAGACAAAACACTTGTCCCGGAAGGGACAAGTCTCCTTGGACTTTTCTGTCCTATTCATGGAGAGTACACTGCCAGCAGGCTCTCAGCATCCAGAATGGCTCTCCCTTACTCCCCGCTTCCTCCCCTCTATGGAGCTGAAATAACTCCAGCCACATGTTGGTCCAGCTTTCCTGGGAGGGGCGGTTGTGACAAACAGCCCAAAGAGTTGGCTCTGACTGACCCTGGTGGGAGGCAGACAGGGACACAGAAGCACAGCTGGCAGCAACAGCTGGAGCAGCTTAGCAAGGCTCTGTGATACAAAAGCAAAGACTGTATACACAGCAGTTCACACTTAAGGGAGCACACAGGCCAGTTCCTTTTCACTGAGGAGACACCAAGCCTGGTGGAGAAGCAGCAGCGAACAAGGCAGGATTGCAAGGGGAACGCACAGAAGTGCAAACGCTAGAGGTGTGCAGAGATACCCAAGGGAGGAAGAACGGGACAGGGAGGTCAGCCGGGAGGTGTAGGCACACTACAGAAGTGTGTGTGCCCCACAGTCTCAGCACGATGAAAGCTAATTAGCCCCTCCCTGTTTCTTTGTATTTTTTGCAGTCTGTGGATCAAACTGAAGGCTTTGTGCATGCTAGGCAAGCTCCCCCTCAGCCCTGATGGATGGTCTTCAATAAGGAGTGACTTATCAGGATTACTCTGCATACTTGCTGTATATACGTGTGAGGAGGAAGGAGACCCGCAGGAGGTGACAAATTGACTTTGAGGCAGTGGCAGCAGACAGAAGTGGCCACTCTGACTGGACTGAGAAGGACCATTTGCAAATGCAGAAAAGAATCAACTTTGAGGCAACTGGAGGGTGGTGCTACCACTTCTAAAAAGTAAGAATGAGGAGAGTGGGGGCCAGAGGCTGAAACTGAGGATGTGGAGATGTGGAGCTTTGGGCAACTGGATCCACGGGGATGAGGTTCTGGAAGACCTGGGATCAAGATGGAGGCTGTTAACCTGAGAGGTCATCTACTGCCACCTCTCGAGGAGATCCCCAAGGTGACAGAAAACTGGCAGAGGCAGTCCAGAGTCCATGCACTCTGATGTTTGGAGGTCATGGGAAAGCCAAGGAAACCTGGGAGGGACCAGCCAAGGAGCCTGGGAAGGGGCAGCTGGTTTGTGAGGTGGGAAAAACCAGCCAAGAGAGGAAAGTGGCTCAACTTTGAAAGACACTACAAGAGCCGGCGGTGGTGGCGCAAGCCTTTAATTCCAGCACTCGGGAGGCAGAGCCAGGAGGATCTCTGTGAGTCTGAGGCCAGCCTGGTCTACAGAGCGAGTTCAGGACAGGCACCAAAACTACACAGAGAAAACCCTGTCTCGAAAAAAAAAGAAAGAAAGAAAGACACTACAAGAACCAGGGCCCACAGCCACCTCACGGCTCTATCTACACCAGTGACTGACAGTCTCACTAGCGCCCTGCAAACAGCTGCCAACACCCCCTCTGACTCTGCTACAGACTGCGGGTGGACTTTAGGCCTTTCTCTCACAAGGTGTCACTCTGCATACCTGTCCAAACAGCACAAGGTCACTGATGGTCTGCTGAGACACTTGCATTTGAGGATTTAAGGTTTGAAACTCAACTGTGTGGTCCTACACAGAGGCTCACAGGCTGGAGGGAGGAGGCTGCTGCTCTTCTCTACCCACCCATGCTTTCTGTTTGCTTGTGGCGGGGTGCTATTTTGTAATAGCAATCCACCTTCCTTCTGAGTGCTGGGATTAAAGACATGAACCACCATGCCCAGCTTCTCCAAGAAATACTAGGAACATTAATTAGAGACACTGCAAGTATCACAGTTTCTTCTTCATTCATGATTTAAGGCTTGGCTCATGAGAATACATGATATGGACCCTTAGACAATCATACCTTTCCACTGACTCATCCTAACATTTCCCTTGTTAGCTCCATAGCCCTTGCCTAGTAGTGTTTTGTATGTAGCAGGGCTCCCATTACATGTAGTGATATTAATGGGTCAAATTTACACCAGTCTGCATTTGCTTGGCAACCCATATAATCAATGTGCATTGTGCACTGTATAAGCATGACTACTTTGTACCAAGTCCAGTTGTACTGTTTCACTGGATTATAAGTCTATTAAACACATATTCACCTAGTGTGGACAACAGCACTTGCTGCCAAGCCTGATGCTCTGAGCTCCACCCCAGACACCACGTGGTGGAGGGGAGAATTGACTCTTGCAAGTGTCCTTTCATTCCTTCCTCTCCATATGCTATGGTGCGTGCTCCCCTCCCCATCTCAATACATAAATAGTGTAAAAATTAAGCTAATTATTTCTGAATGATACATGAGCTTATATTTAATTTTTTTCCTATTTAAATCTTAGGCAATTTTTTAAAACTTTTTTTTTTTAAACAGGGTCTCTCTCCATGGCCCTGGCTGTTCTGAAACTCACTATGTAGATCTGGCTGTCCTTGAACTCACAGAGATCTGCCTGCTTCTACTTCTGAGGTGCTGGGATTATAGGTGTGTGCACCATGCCTTGCAAACCGATTTTCAGGTTAAGTTTTTGCTCTATTCTACAAAAGCTTTAAATCCTTTTTGTGAAGAGCCTTGTGTGTCCCAGGCTGAGCTCTGATGCATTCTATAGCCAAGGGTGATCTTCAACTCCTTGCTGCACTTCCTGAGTGGTGGATTACGAAGTGCCGGGCATTGACCTTGGCTTTGTGGGGGTTCAGCAATACTCCATCAACCGAGCTACATCTCCAGCCCTCAAATTCTCATTTTGTCCATTTGTAATTGCTCTCTCTTAAGGAAAGAGACTATTGGTTCCTGGTGTTTCACACTCAGTTCCTGTAAAAGGGCAGCTTCAGTGAGAAGCCATGATTCTAGAGAAAAGAAGCAAGTTCCCTCTTCAGCAGAGAAAACCACCACAGCCTGAGGGTACTGACCTGCGCACGAACTTGGAAGTGATTTTGCTTATTATACCAGTTGACGTCCCCCTCCTGGCGTGTGCAAACGCGCCCGTTTCATGGGATGGGGACGCAGGAGGCCCATTGTAAGCAGCGCTGCGGCGCTCTCGGAGCTGCTCCCCATGGAAAGTGCTTCGGCTGGAGCTCCCTCGGGGAAACCGGGTCCTGTCTGGAGTGGCGGCCGCGGCACTAATACTGTGAGCAGATGGGGAAGCAGCAGGCGCCCTCGGAGCTGCACTGCTGGGAGAGATGAAGACATATTTTTCAGAATAATGACAGGAGCAGCTTTCACTCAGGCTAAAAACTGGGGAGGGAGAAAGTGGGGCTACTTCTGTCGGTCCAATGATTTTGTTCACATTAGAAATGAGGTGCCTGGGACAATTAATTTACTGTCTCATTATACAAGGACGGGAGGTCAGCTTAAAAATATACACTTCTTGTAAAATGTGGTGATTAAACATTAAAAAATTACTGACATGAAGACTAATATGTCAGAATCCAGAAAGCCCAACCTGGGTGCTGCCTATGTGTTTTTACTATGTAATCTGTATTATCTGAGATTCCAAATGCTTCAAAATCCCAAAATTTTTTGAGCATTGATATGACACTACACATAAAAATTCCACGTGTGATCTCATGTGAACTGCACTGAAAAACTATGAAATATCTTTAGGCTGTGCATGTAAGGTACGCCAAAAACCCAAGTGAGTTCCATGTCTAAATCCATGTCCTATCCCAACTATCTCATTATACACATGCAAATATTGCAGAGCTGGAAATGTCCAAAATTCAAAAGGCTCCTGGGCCTAGGAATTTTAATAAGGGGTACTCAATTTGAATACTACTAATGTACATTGCTCAGCAACATATAGAATGAACTTTATTGTTTGCCAAAAAGCCTTTTTATAACACCAGTCCATGTTTCTACTTTAGACCCCAGGGAATTCAATGCTACATGGTGCTGTCAACATGACTGACAAATGCAATTACTGAAGTGAGAACATGTTCAGATGTTCTGAGTTTCAGAAATCCTCCAAGAAGTAAAACTCAAAAATGTGAATTGAATTATACCCAAGCAGTTGCCCGACTGATAACGCAGCTGCTAGGACCCAAGGCCACACAGTACCTAGCTGGGTTCGTTTTTATGTGTCTTTTCTTTGGGGGGCAGGTTTCCAGATAGGGTTTCTCTGTGTAACAGCCCTGGCTGTCCTGGACCTTGCTTTATAGACGAGGCTGGCCTCGACCTCACAAAGATCCACCTACTTCTGCCTCCTGAGTGCTGGGATTAAAGGTGTACGTACCACTGCCTCATCTTTTTTTTTTTTTTTTCAAATTTATTTTTATTTTATGTGCATTGGTGTTTTGCCTGCATATATGTCTGTGTGAGGGTCTTGGATCCCCTGGAACTGGAGCTATAGACAGTTGTTAGCTGCCATGTGGGTGCTAGGGACTGAACCCAGGTCCTCTGGAAGAGCAGCCAGTACTCTTAACTGCTGAGCCAGCTCTCCAGCCTCCTGATCATTTTTTTTTAAGCTTAATTTATTTGTGTGCATGTGCACATGTGTGCTCCTGCCACAGTGCATGTGTGGAGGTCAGAAGACAACTCCCGGCTGGTTCTCCTTTCACCACGTGGATTCCAGGGACAGACCGAGGTCACTGGGCTTGGCGGTAGGTGCCTCTACCACCCGTTGATCCGCCCACTAGCACTCAGTTTACCTGACTGACACACCAGCAGCAATGCTTTGTGGATGGATTAACTACAATCCTGTAAGAACATTCTTCTCAGCTGGGCAGCAGTGGCGCATGCCTTTAATCCCAGCACTCGGGAGGCAGAGGCAGGCAGATCTGTGAGTTTGAGGCCAGCCTGGGCTACAGAGTGAGTTCCAGGACAGCCAGGGCTACACAGAGAAACCCTGTCTCAAAAAACCAAAACAAAGAACATTCTTCTTGAAAACGATTTCAAGTAGTTTTAGATGACCGCTGAAGCACACAACAGGTGTGAACCACAAGCAACACTTTGCCATCGCCGTGTCCTTTCCGAGCACTCTTGAGGAGACAGTTACTGCAGAGAACGCAGCGTTAGCAGGACTCACCCGGGCCGGTAAGCTTCAGAGCCATCTTTAATGGTTGGCAGTGTGACTTTAATAGGGTGGCCAGAGGTCGACATAGACTTCTGGTGGCGGGGCCGTGCTGAGGGGCCAGCAGAAGCTGTTGTGGAACCTGCAGAGGACATGCTGCTGGCAGACATCTCTGTAAGGCTTGACACACAAGGAAAAGTACAGTTACTAAAACCCAAGAAAGAGATTTCCTAAATTTCTACTGACACTTTCATGACCGAAACACTTGAAAGAAACAAACACATTCTTACTCCCCATTTTAGGTGTGTCCACTGAAAAGCTCTTAGATTTTTGTTTGGTGTCTGGGAAGGCAGGGCTTACTTATGGATGTGTGACAGCTACAGAGAGATGATTACTGCAGAGACATTTTTCACTTCTTCTAAGATTAGTTTTGTGTGATGTGTTGCTGTGAATCTTCCTGCATCATTTAAGCACTGAGAACTTATAGCTGTATGAAAACCGCCATTTCTATAAACAGCACCTTTTAGCTTATATCAGTTCATGCTATGAAGAACAGGCTAGCCACTATGGGTATAAGGAGCCACAGATTAGCTTTGGTATAGGAGACACAGTAAATAATTGGAAATCAACTTCCAACCACCAAGCCTAAAGGATGTCACACCTCAGGAGGCCACAGTTTCCTTGTGTGCCTACAAAGAAAAGGAAGTGATGTGAGAGTGGCCTGTCCCCTGCTAAATGGGTAGAGCTGAGAATAGAACTTCACACAGCAGGCGTGCTGGGGATGGTCTTTCTGTAGGCTGTGAATATGTGTTGCTACCACTGCTTAATAAATAAGCTGCTTTGGCCTATGGCAAGGCAGCTTAGAGGCAAGTGGGAGATCCAAGAAGAAATACAGGGAGAAAGGCAGGGTCGGAGGAGATGTGGAGAGTCACCTGGGGAAGCTAGATGTAATACAACACAAATAAATCCACAAGACATGTGTCGATACACAGATTAGTAGAAATGGGTTAATTTAAGATGTAAGAGCTAGCTAGTAAGAAGTCTGAGCCATAGATCAAACAGTTTGTAATTAATATTAAGCCTCTGAGTAATTATTTTATAAGCAGCTATGGGACTGCTGGTAGGAGAGATTTGTCCAGACCGTGGGCCCAGGCAGGACTGAGAAACTTCCTGCTATACATGTGCCTCATTTCCTTTGAGCTACAATGAGTAGTTTTTCCAACTACAATACAACTCAGTAAGAAGTTTGTGGTTCTTCATTCAGTTGAGGTGGCCACACTTCTCTAGAGGAAGGGAAGGAAGCCTTAATATTAGGGTATACTATGAGTTGGTTGAAGTGTAAAGGACAGACAGATGATGGAGGCAGGGTACATGTGGAGAGAAAGACTCGGTCTCCTCAGATTGGGATTGTACATGCCACTTTGGAACTGAGGAATATTTACTTCCATATTTTGTTCGGAAACTTGGAAGTTATTCCCTAAACACACTCCCACTCTTTCATCCTGGTACCAAGGGAAAAACCCCAGTGAGACGGCTATTGTAGTCTTACGGCTCTGAATTTCCTTTCCTGTGACCCCCACCCCTACAGACATTTCAGCAAAGCTAATCTGCAGCAGTGCCAGAGACCCTTCACCTGCTGTCTCTTCCGTTCTGCAGTGCTGTGTACCGGTCTGTGGTCCTTTCACACACGTATGTGTTCCTCCTTGCCATGCTTCCTCCAGAATATACATTGTTCTTTTTGAAGAAGAATAAAAAAATTTATATTAGTGTGAAATCAAATAAGTATTTAAAACTGTTAATTATTAGAAAAACTTCACAGCATAATTTTAATTTATTAGAATCTCACATAAGCAAGATCCACTTTTTATACTTTCTCATATTTAGATTTTAGAAATAAAAAGTGAAGCAAAAGAAAACCAAAACAACAAAAAACAAAAACCCCACCAAACCACACCGACTATTGTTTTAGTTTACAGTTCCACAGAAGCAGCCATCCAGCACTGGGAAGCAATAGGAAAGCGGGATTCACTCCTCAGCGAGTGGCTGGTTGAGCAGGGCAGAGCAGCAAGCAGGTCAGTATGAACGAGTAGGTCAGTATGAACAGGGCAGTGAAGACTGGGGCATGCCCTCCAGAAGCCTGTGGTCTTCTGCACCTACTTGGGAATTTCACCTCTGCTCCAGGTCAATGCATGCCTGCTGAGGGCTGATGGAGGGCGGAGCAATGCAATCTAAGACATTGCCCATAACCCTCTGAGTTAGGAGTCAGGCCACATGTAAACAAGAGAAAGAATAGCAAAGAAGGGATAGACAGACAGACGGGCTACTCTCCTGACCACACAGAAGACCCTCAACTGTCACCTATTCCATCAGGCCTGTCAAACACTATCTGTTACCAGTAATAGAATGGCAGGGGTGGTTTTCTGTCTTTTGTGTTTTCGTTTTGTTGCTGTCTGCAGTGCTGGGAATCCAACCCCGGGTCTTGCCCATGCTAAGCAAGCACTTTACCACGGGGCTACACCCCAAGCCCAGGAGGAGTAACCTCCAAAGAGATAAAACACACTCTGTTTCATCCTTGCTCCAGTGAAAATATCTTCCTACCTAATCTAGCTTTTACAATTCTTTAAAATACACAGTTAATCTAACATTTGTTTAGTATGAGCACTAGAAAGTTAATAGGTATTTCCTCAAATTCAGATGCAGAAGGGGAAAAATCATATAAGCAAATTTGTACAAGTGCAGCTTTTAAAATCTTTCAGTATGCTGGAGAGATACCTCAGCAGTCTCCTGCCAGAGGACCTGAGCCTGATTCCTAGCATCCATCTCAGGAGCTCACAACTTCCTGTAACTCCAGCTCCCAGGAATTCAGTGACCTATTCTGGCCTCTGAGGGCATCTGCATAAATGCAGCAAACACACACACACACACACACACACACACACACACACACACGAATAAAGATAATAAATCTTAAAAAAAGGAACAACAGAATTGTAGAAGGATTCATACTACTCAAAAAGAAAGGTTGAATAAATCATGACACGTGTCAATTGATACTGACTAAAACCATGAAGCTTTTACAAAGATCTGCATGCTCCCATCTAGAAGGACCCTGCACCAGCGTGAAAACAAAATACAATTGCTGTAGGATTATCTGCACACTGTGAATATGTATTGCTGTGACTGGTGTAATAAAGAGATGAATGGTCAACAGCTAGGCAGGAAGAGGTCAGGCAGGACTTCTGGGGACAGAGAGGACTCTGGGAAGAAGAAAGGCAGAGTTGCCAGCCAGACACAGAGGAAGCAGGATGGGCAGTGTCAAGAAAGGTAATGCCGCGTGGCAGAGTGTAGATTAATATAAGGGTTAATTTAAGTTATAAGAGCTAGTTTAGAACAAGCCTAAGCTAAAGGCCAAGCTTTCATAATTAATAATAAATTTCCATGTCGTTACTTGTGAGCTGGTGGCCAACAAAAAAGCTCGCTACATACAGTGTTGACCTAACTACCATGGAAAGAAAGGAACAGCTGTTATGTTCATGTGGACTAGCCTCCACAGGAGACTCCAGTGAGGACACAGGACACA
>CABHPQ010128865.1:62695-76499 GCA_902168405.1 Peromyscus aztecus | reverse complement strand
ATCTTGCTTGACTAATCCTCTTTCCTCCCACTATTTTTCTGAATGACCTGAGATGTGGTCTTGACCTCATTGTCTTTTCCCTCTAGCCTCCCTAAATGAATGGGTGATTTCTCCATTCAGAGTGGTTTCTTCCATGTCCTCCAGCTCAGCCAGTGGAGACTGTGTAGCTACTCAGTCAACAAAGCAAGATGCTATCTTCCATCAGTTAGAAAGACTGGGGCTCGAGCTGAACATACTTTCCATCACTCGCTTGGATTCCCCTGGTATTACTCTGTCCCTTATTGCTACCACCTATCACCTAGACTGTAGCAAGTTCCTACTGTCTCTCTCTCCGTTTTTAATCTTGTGTGTTCAGTCTTTTTTTTCTATATATCAAATGGAAACATCAGTTTGTCTTATTTTCTAAACCTGTCTTTAGTATTGAAATAAAACACACATGTCGAAAGTGAACAAAGCATGCACCTTCAGCCCAGTGAATTAATACAATAGCAGCATCCAGAGAATCATCTGGTAGTTCAAGGTCTAGATTATTACCAACACAGAGATCTTTAGGGTACTCTTCTCAGGCCCAGCCATCACCCTCTTTCAGACACATACTCAATTCTTGACTTGTGCAATAAAAGAGTGACTGGTTTTTATTAATATGTTTTAGCACTGAACTATGTATATCCCAACTAAATAAAAATAAGCAATATGAAATTTCCTTAATTCTTATTTCATACATTCACTGTTGCATTTATGACTATCATGAAAATTGGTGTCTGTAATGGGAGGCAATCTATTTCCAGCGCTATATAGCATGCGATAGTAATCCATTGTGGGCTTATGTCACCATTTTTCCATTTCACTGTTGATGGAAGTTTTCAGGGTCTCTAGTTTTGTATCATTGTAATTAATACTGCTCTGGGCATTTGTATGATGTCTCTAGCAAACAGTGAAAACATTTTTCTTGGGTACAAAATGGTCAAAAGAATTCTCATTATGTTATTTTTATCCTCAATGCTGACATAAAAAAATCTTCCAATCTACTTTCTAAAGTAAGATTTCCAAATTGCAATGAGGATAAACACTATAATATGTGCTTCTTTATCACTATAACTACATATGATTATTTATCATCACTCATTAGTTTAATGAACATCATGATCCTTCAACTCTAAACCTTTCTGCACATATCTTATGAGAACAAGCATGTTCAAATATATTGCATTTTCTTCCTAGTCAAACTCCAGGACTTTAGCATAAATAAAATAAAATTAGCTAATACAGCATGGCACAATCCTTTACATGTGTGCATATCTAATGAGTCTTCTTAGAAGTAAATCTAGACCGGGCAGTGGTGGCGCACGCCTTTAATCCCAGTACTCAGGAGGCAGAGGCAGGTGGATCTCTGTGAGTTCGAGGCCAGCCTGGGCTACCAAGTGAGTTCCAGGAAAGGTGCAAAGCTACACAGAGAAACACTGTCTCAAAGAACCAAAAAAAAAAAAAAAAAAAAAAGGTAAATCATCTAAGCACTCTGTCTGGGACAGTATCTGGATTTCTTTTTTTTTTCCATTGCAGTGGTAGAGACTCAACACAGGGCCTTCTCAATGCTGGGGAAAGGCTCTCTCACTTACCTAAGCCACCATCTATGCCCACAATTTGCATGTGATACAAGATCTCCTGTAGCTCAGGCTGGCCTCAAACCCACTATGTAGACAAGGCTAGCCTTGAACTCAGAGATCTGCCTGCCTCTATCTCCAGAGTGCTGGGATTAAAGGTGTGGACCACCACCATCCCACATCTATTATTTTAAAGATAGTATCTGCATTTCACTGTGGTTTGTCTAGGTGTTGATTTGGTTTTATTCATTTTTTAATGTTTTTCCAAGGTGAGCTCAGGAATTGGAATACAGATCACCTCTGTGCCATTGTAGGGCTTGAAAATTCCTCACTGAGAGGACTCAGAGCTAATGTGGCTCATAATAACAGTTGCTTTACCTGAAGCTGTCCTTTGCTCTTCAGTGAAATTCTGCAGGCAGTTTATCGAAAAGTCACCATACGCATACCACCAGCCTTCCTGTCAGAGGGCCTTCTCATCTCCCACATGGATTTTTCAATCAATAAACACCTCCTGGACAAAAGCAGAGCCAAACCATGAGCTCCCCAGGATGCTGCTGGAAAGGTCTTCACCAACTTGTGGCTCCAATACTCTCCAGCACGTTATTTAAAAGCCTCAGTGGGTATTTGGGACTCAGAGGAAGAGCTAGCTAATCTGAACCATTTCATCAAGTACATTCTGAAGCTGGAATATTACTAAACTTTTAAAACTGTCTGTGATAGGACTTACGTCCAAGGATCAATCAATAACTATGAAATACAAAAGATCAGTGGCAAAGAAGCAAATTTTCCACATGAGTTTCAAAGGAACAATTTGACAACTGGACCACAGAAAGACCAAATGTGCTAAAGAATTTAAATATCAACAAAAAACACAGCAGACTCTCAAGGAGAGAAGATGTAATCTCTTGTTTAAAGAAGTGGTTTCTGAGGCTAGTTTGTGAAATCAAGAAACATTTGTAGTTAGGAAAAAAACTAAGCTGAGTAGATCTAAAACATCTAAAATGAGAGCAAGCTAAAACATCTTAAGGATGACATCTCTCTCCTGGCACTGATGATCCAAGATTCACAACTCTCACATAGTTAAAAGAATCCTAGGTCAAACGATTTGCTTCTAGGGGCAATGGCATCCCAACAGAGAATCTATATGGAATACACTGTCGAAAATAAAATCAACCATGGAAAGAGATTGGAGGGATCAGGTGTGTGATTATAAAAGCATTATGATCAGAGTGCTCAGCTATGGAGTCTTAACAACCCACAAGTGCCATTAGGGAGTTGGCTTTCTCCATCTTTCAGACTTAGGAAAAACAAAGCTGCCTTCTGATGCTAACACAGTAAGAATGCTTGTGCTCCACGGCCCCTCCTCACCATGCACCACAGCTCTGCAAAGGCCAGCAGCACCAGCTGGTGAGGAGAAACAATAGGAAAGCATGTAAGGAAGGGGCATCTCATTAAACCTAACCCTCAAGAGCAGGAAGTTTCACTGCAGTGGAATCTCTCCACTAAATAAAGATTAGAGTCTTTAAGATATTGGGATAGACATCTGGGCTTTCACATTGAGTTTATATTTGTCACTTAAGGAGAACAGCGACTTTCATTATTTACAAGTAATCAGAAACTTCAGAGTCCCTAAGGCACTTTCCCTAGAGGGGAAAAAAGAAGGTTTTGGTAATTTAATTATAAAGGGTCAGTGAGAGATGAGAATACAGTGAAGATTTATTTATGATATTCCATTTTTCAGAGAAAAGAAAATGACAGGAAAGTTTTCATAAGATGATTACAGGCAGGGTTGGGTACGTTAAAGGAGAAAGGTTTGGACCTAGGAAACCCAGCAAGGTACCTGGTGCAATTATCCCACAGGGAGAAGTGAGAAAATGGACTTCTTTTGGCTCTGGGTCACCTGGAAGCAGGGCATGTTTGTGTCACCCAGTGTACAGCTATGAGATGGGAAAAGAGAAATCAAGTTGGCTTAAAGTCCTCCATGTGTGCTCTGCCTGTACAGTTTATTCTCAATGTTGCTTTCAATTATTGTTAACATTGTTAACTATTAATTCCCTTTCCTTGTGGATACAATGAGAAGATAATGCCTGAAAAACTGTTCTAAAATGTACAGTGATGTATGAGTCTGTCCTAAGTGGAATGAGTATTCATTAAGTTCTCTGAATGAGTGAGTGAGTGAATGAATGAATGAAGCGTGCATCCATCTCAAGAGCAGAGGGAATAAATGCCGCATCATACAGTGCTTCAGCAGAGCTGAACTTCCTCATAGAAAACCATCTTCTGCTCTGTGTGTGTTTTCGATGATCAAAGTGGTGTTTAAATATTAAATAGATGTTTTGACTACCTCAAGGACTCGTCTGGAGAAACCACCTTCCCTGGCACGAGCCTATTGGGGTGAGCGACCCTACTTGCTATTCACTTTAGCATTTACCAGCAAGCATCCAGAGCCTTGTGCTGGAGGCTGCTGGCAAGCCTTCCCGTGATGGCTGAGTTGAAATGAATAGCAGGGCAACGTCAGCTGTTGGCTCTCATTACAGCGTCTTTGACTGAGTTGAATATTAAAACAAGGCCACCTGATAGAGTCATCTTAGATTCCTGCAGGAGGAGACTGGAGGTGCTGGAAGCAAAATGAGGTGCAGGTAGGGTAGAATAATAAGTTCTGCAATTTACAAGTGTTAATATGAAAATCAGAGTGAGGGCCTCGCTGGAAAGAATCTATAGGCTATTTATCCACTCAAAGTGACCTTGTAATCCATCAGTCATTAAAAGGATAGCAAAGAACATGAATGCCACCCTGTGGCTAGCAGAAGAAATTATATTTAATATAACATAATTTTACATAATTAGAGGGTAATGAGAACGTGATTAAAAGAACTCGTGCAGATGTCATGGGGAAGAGGCGGGGGACAGCTCAGATAAACTGTTGTCGCTGCTAAGATATGATTCAGAGAATATTACTAAAAATGCCAAGGAAGAACACTCCCTAATTCTGCCTCTTCAAAGGAAAACAATAAAATACAACCAACAAATCCTGATTAGAGCCATACAACCCATCAGGCAGAGACAAGCATAGATTACTGTCTATACTCTATAATGGCGACAGATTCAAGCACAGGGGAGTGAAAGTAGTTTTTACAGTATCCTTGTTGCTAAGCACACCAAAATGAGGCGAGACACCGGCATATGCACGTGGACACGTCTACACGCCTTTATATACCCCCCGTAGACACAAACACATAGATTGTAATTTAGTTGACCCGGAATATACCCACATATTCTTCATGTAGGACTTTTATGCATCTGGAGAGAACAAATCATTTTTATCACGTTCATTTCTTAAACAAATCTGCATGGAGATCAACTTTGGGTCATGACCAGTTCTACAATCTGGGGCTACAAAACAGCAGAACTCCTTGTGCTCATTGCTGTTATATTCTAAGAGGCTAGCCAGAAAAACACTGGGTAAATGTGTGTTAGATCATGAAAGGGGCTATGAAGAAACATAAAACCTGTTGGAATTAAAATAATGGATAGAGAAGACAAGGTGTCACATGAAAGACAAAGGACATCAGCGAAGAGTAAGCTATACAGAGAACAAAGAAACATACAGGCAGTGGAGAGTAGAAAAGCAAAGACTGCGACGTGTCTGCTGAACAATGAGCAAGCTGGTGGGGTTCAGAGCAAGTAGGCACAGTGATGGACAACAAGGAAGGTAAGGGTCCCACAGGAAGCAGAACCCCTGGAGTCTTAGAGCTCTGAGGAACTGGGCTTTTAGTGAAAACCAGAACATATTCATTTATTAATGTGAGTGTGTGTGTTTGTACGTATGCATGTGTGTACATGTGTGCATGCATGTGTGTGCATGACACTATATATGTGTGTGTACATGTGTGCATGCATGTGAATCTGTGTGTGTGTGTGTGTGTGTGTGTGTGTGTGTGTGTGTGTAGCGGGCAGAAGACAATTTTAGGTGTTGGTCCTCTCCTTCTACTATAGGTTCCTAGTATTGAACTCCGGTCATCAGGTTTCACTTGCTGAGCCCTCTCAACTGGGTTAAAACTAGAACTTCTGAAGTGAGTTGACTTAGACCCTTTTATTATTATTTATTCCATGTGTATTTTGTCTGTATGTATGTCTGTGTGCGTGTGCATACCTGCCAGAAGAAGACATTGGTTACCTCTGGGACTGTGGTTACAGATGCTTGTGAGCCGCTATGTGGGTGCCTGGAATTGAACCCTCACTCTCTGGAAGAGCAGCCAGTTCTCTTAACTGCTGAACCAACTCTCTCCAGGCATTCTCACTTAAATTTTAAAAGAATCAGAATGGCTTCAGTGTGGAGAAAGGACTAGAACAGCAAATGCAGGATGGTTGCTTCTTGTTCAGCACGTGACCGTGGTGACGTGGTCCCAGGTGGATCTACACATGTCATAGAAGTGACCAGATTTTATACAAATAAAGGCAGGCTCGAAACCATAGATTGTCAGATTTAATCAACATAATATACAAAATTCAGAATGTTAGTAGTCTGATTTTCCCGAAACTTAAAAGGGAGACTATTTGAGGAAGAAATGCTAATAGCCCTGATGTGTTCACTACAAATTGTGTACATGTATCCATGAATGATACTCTAAAGTACTTTCCTGTTACCCTCCCTCAAATTCATTCTATGACACTCCTACTCTCAAGTTTATAACCTTTTTTCTTTTATTATAATTGTTACATACATAGATGCACATGTACATTAATGTATATTATATAAATCTATGTAACCTGCTGAGTCTGTTTTTGTCATTTGTGTGTATATGGTTTCAAAGCTGACCACTCTGCACTGGAGACCAATACAGGGGCTCATTCCTGGGAGGGGCTAATTCTTCTTCTCCCAGAACTCAGTGGCTCTCTGTAATTCTTTACCTAGGGGTGGGACCACCTCGAAATTTTCACCCTTCCGTGTTCACATGTCCAATGACATTGCCCTGCTCCTGTCTTGTTTAGGTAGCCATTTCTTGGAGAGTCTTTGACAGCGGAGTTCCTGGCGTTCTCCCTCTTCTGCAACATTCCCTGGACTGTAAATGCGGGAGCTGTGAAGTAGCTGTGGCCGTTGAGGCTGGCCTCCTTATAATCCATTGATCCCTGCGTTGTGTCCAGCTGTGGTTTTCTACGCTGGTCCCCATCGCCGCCCGCCGTAAAGGGAGCTTCCTTGAGGAGGGGTGGTAGCTACACTTACCTGCAGGTGTAAGAGAACGATTTAGAGTCCACTAAGGAATGAAGCTGCTCCAGCGGAGTGGCGGTAGTGGATTCTTTTCTAAGGTCCAGGACCTCATTAACTCCAGGAAGCTGGCTAGGTTTCCAGTGCCGGGCGGGACTTTACTCCTCTTGAGTGGGTCTTAAGTCCAACTAGACAGACGTTGATTGCCGCTGACATCTAAGTGCCACCTATTTCATCTTGGCGCACTTCTTGCCATGTTGTGGTTGTCACAGTTCACAGGCGTTACAGCTGGGTAGGATTATTTAATTGATTCCCTTCCTACTGGCAGCTTGTCTAGTGTTTTCTGGAACCACGAGAGCTAGATCATAAGAAAGAGACTTTCGGGTCAGATCCAGGGCCAGTCATCCAAGTCCTGTATCCTAACCGTGTGATGCCTTCAGCAACAGGAGTTCATCTTCTATATATGTTCCTTCCATCACACCACAAGCTTCTCTGTTAAAGACAGGGGCAAATAAAACAACTTCTCAGTACTAAGATCTAATGGGAGGAAATCACAAACACTCCATCCTGGATCACCATAGTAACCTAGGTTATGAAATTATTTAACTTACGTTCAAATTCCATCTCCAAGGTGATCAGTGTGAGAGGATAGGCCCAGCAGAGTACAGTGGATATGTAAGTTTTAATGCCACTGTCTAACACTTCCAGAGAAAGAAGGAAGGTTTGGCTAGATCGCCATTTCATTTTCGCCCACTGTAAAGCTCACTCAAGGTCTCAGAAGAAAAGGAGAACCTCACTTTTTTGGTATTTTTTAATACCAAACACACAAACACACACATACACACACACACACACACACACACACACACTATATATATATATATATATATATATATATATATATATATATATATATTCAGAGAAGGAGAGTAGATAAGGTTTGATTCACGGTTTAAGAGATAAACATATATACAGAAAGATAATGAATTAACACATGGTATTGGTCATTGTGTGCTGCAAACACAGCAACAGTACACCATTCAACCTGACAAAAATATTACATTATTTGACTAAGTAAGTGATGCCTCTGGAGGGGAAAAGTCTCTAAGGGCTGTGACAGTGAACTAGCATCTACCGTCACCAAAAAGCACTGTAGGAGACAAATAGATACTCTCATCAGTGGTCAGACAGGCACCTGAGCAAATGCCTTCTCCCCATCAGATGCCATCAGATGGAGAGTCCAAGGAACCTCTGAAACAAAGTCAGCCAAGCACAGTGAAAAGTGAAAATGGTCTGTGTCCTTTTGTATCCAGCTCTTGGCACAAAGGACAATGAGCAGGGAAGAAACTGTTGCAAAGATATAAATGTTTTGGAGGAAAAGGAATGGGACTTGAGAGTTTTTAGTGGAAGGTAGAAGAGGAGCTCACAGGATTCATTGATCAAAGTCACTGGTTCCGGTCACAGGCTGAAAGTCATACCCCACTGTAAGTTTAGAAACCCTCCACTCACCTCAGTTCTTCCCTGACTAATTAAGAGTATATGTTCCTAAACCCTCAGTGCTCAAAAACCATCCAAGGAGAGTTAAGTTTGGCCTTTATTATAAGAGTTTAGTGGGGAGAAAATTCCAAGGTCCACTTTGATGTAGGAAGTAAAGAAAATCCATGAGTCAGAATGAAAAGGAGAAACAGGAGGCTGGGCAGTGGCGCACGCCTTTAATCCCAGCACTTAGGAGGCAGGGGCAGGTGGATCTTTGTGAGTTCAAGGCCAGCCTGGTCTACAGAGTGAGTTCCGGGACAGTCAGGGCTACACAGAGACACTCTGTCTCAAAAACAAAACAAAACAAACAAAGAAGAACCCCGGGCTTAGTTCAAAGGGCAATCTGAGGAGCGCTACTCTTCACCACTCATGGGGATGGCCAAGATGCTTCCGTGACTTATGTGGAATAAATACCTTAAACTCTTCCAGAATCTGTGGCTCAGGACAATATGTTTCTGTAAGATGTTGCAGCTTTTGAAGTATTTTCTAATTGTTTTTTCCATCAGTTCCATGAAATCAGTAGGAAAAGCAATGTTACTGCTATGCAGGCAAGAATGGTGGTTTAATCTTTTTTGCTGATGAGGAAATGAAAGTCCAGGTATTTGCTCAAAACCTCCCAGGGATCAGAAGGACTGGAACAGAATTCAGAAATTCTAACTATTGAGTTTTAGAGGTAGTATGCTTCACTTCCGAGAGGACTGAAGTTGGTTCTTTTGTTACCTGTAAAATGGGGGTGGGGGGGGATCCTTTTGTAGGGCTGTAGTGTTCAAATAATTTGGGATCCCTTTCTTTTTGAATTCCCCCCAAACTCAGAGAATGACATTGTCGGGAAAATTAAAGTCAGATGAAAAGCACTCAAGTCAGCTAGCCATGAAAATCAGTGAAGATGGTCTTTTCGGAGAAATTTTGAAACTGCTAAGCGTCTGTTGCAGTTTCGATACATCTTAGGTGGCGTTATCCTAAGAGCTTAGATCTACGGCTTCAGTCTGCAGCTGATATCCCTAAGGTTGTTCATTTACTCTATTAAACATGAATAATGTGCTTTAACTGGGAGATAAAATATGCTTTAAACCCTAATTAAAAATGAAGATTACAATGTACTGCCCTTATCCAAAGAAAGCTAAACACAAAAGAAGTTGCCCTAGAGGTTAATGGGAAAAGAAATTGTTATCTTGATTCCTTTACCTTTTTTAAAACATTTCAATTCAAACCTAAATGGAATATTGGATTAACTCTAATGAAGGATGGCAACGTATTGAAAAATGCAGTGTGGTCCTCTCTGAATGATTTTTATTTACATGTTGGAACAAAGGGAAAAAAAAAACTTAAAATAGTAGACTGTCCACAAATACTTCTTATCACAAAGATCAGAATATGATTAGATGTATGAACTGAGACAACACAGACTATTTCTTCATGAACATATGCATCTTAGTGGATAGGAAACACAGTGAACTGTCAATGCAACATAGATGTGTTCATCAGTCTAGCTAGTTGTTGCTTCCCATTTGGCCTGTAATCAGGAAATTAGAAGTATTGACATGGAACATCAGGCTTGAGGTAGCAACACCAAATTCAAAGGAAATACCCATCTCTTTGTGCTTCAAGTCCCGCAAGAAGATATGAGGCAGCGGAAGAAGACTAGCACCAGTCTTCAGTTATCTTCTGCTCTGGACACTGGATCTATAGCTTAAGGGCAATTTTTCAATTATAAAGTCTATTTATTTGTACAATTCTTGTTCAATAAACACTTCAGATTCTCAACTATCCTCAGGCATTGTATAAAAGCTTGTTAATATCCATTTTTCCCACTCACTGGCAATATAATGATACATAAACATGCCTAAGTATTTGTTCATATTCCTTGACTCACATGTAGAGGTATCATTAGAGAGCCATCAATTGAGCGTGAAAAATTAATTGCAAGCATGCAAAACAATAAGACCTTAGTCAAAAGAATATTGTATATATTCGTTAATATATACAATATAGTCAAAGTATGGTGATTGAATTTGGTTCCTGAATTCCACTTAAGAACACATAAAATTGTTCACAGTATATTAAATGAAAAATTAGGTTTATAAAACTCTATCAGTTATACATGAATTTATTTTAGTGCCTTAAAATAATGATGTATGTCATAACTTT
The DNA here is from genome assembly GCA_902168405.1 of Peromyscus aztecus. Lineage (NCBI taxonomy): Eukaryota > Metazoa > Chordata > Mammalia > Rodentia > Cricetidae > Peromyscus > Peromyscus aztecus. Next base: position 66,008 of record CABHPQ010128865.1, on the reverse strand, counting down.
TTGGTTGGCCAAGGAATCCTGCTGGGTTCTCCTGGGATCTATTTATGGCTCAATGCTGTGTCATGTTGCTCCCAGGTCAACAAGGGCCTGGCTCATATGAATGGGTTGACTATGTTTCTCCATAAATGTGGCCATTTATCCTCAAGGAAGCTAAGCCAGGATATAATGAAGGTTTCCAATTGCATGTCCCCCATTAGCCAAAGCAAGTAGTGTGGCTAATCCCACAGCCAGTTCGACAAAGCACTTCTCTGGTGGTATTATGTTCCCCAAAATATTGTGCACGCTAATAAATTTATCTGGGGTCAGAGACAGAACAGCCACAATGTTAAACCTGAGGATAGGCAGTGGTAGCACACGCCTTTAATCCTAACATCCCAGAGGTAGAAATCCATCTGTTCAAGGATACAGCCAAGCATGGTGACTCATGTCTTTAATCCCAGAAAGCGAGGCTTTAATCCCAGGGAGTGGTAGTAGAAAGCAGAAAGATATATAAGGCGTGAGGACTAGAAACTGAAGCATTTTGGCTGGTTAAGCATTCAGCCTTTCAAGCACAGTTCAGCTGAGAGCCATTGGGATGAGGACTCAGAAGCTTCCAGTCTGAGGAAACAGGATCAGCTGAGAAGTTGGTCAGGTGAGGTTAGCTGTGGCTTGTTCTGGTTCTCTGACCATCTGGCATTTTACCCCAATAACTGGCCCCGGGTTTGATTTTATTAATAAGACTCTCTAAGACTCCTGCTACATCTGGCGCCCAATGTTAGTGGCTACACACTTCACCAGGACTTATGCATACCTGGACAGATGACTCAATAAAAGTCATACTACACATACTCAGCTACAGGTTGTATGGCTCCTGGATGTACACTCTAAGACACACACATTTTAATATGCACAGTCTGACAGCGGTAAACCAAAAGATTGATTCATCTTGAAAAAGGAAAAAGTAGCTTTGAAAATATCTCTTTTTCTATTTGAACTCAAAGTTCTACAGGGAAAATGTGTCATTTATTGTTTCTATTAAAGATTCCATGTTAGTTCAAATAAGCTGTGAATATATACCATTCAAACAGCTGCAGAATTAGGGTGGTCAAATGCTCTAGAGCAGTGGTTCTCAACCCTCCTAATGCTTCGACCCTTTAATACAGTTCTTCACATTGTGGTGGTGACCCCCAACCACAAAATTATTTTCACTGCTACTTCATAACTGTAATTTTGCTTACCGTTATGAATTGTAATGTAAATATCTATGTTTCCTGATGGTCTTAGGTGACCCCTGTGAACAGGATGCTCGCCCCACCAAAGGAGTTGCGACCCACAGATTGCGAAACACGGGCTCAGTGAGTGAAAACATCTGCAGCCAGGCCCAACAATCAGAGTTTGATCCTCAGGACCCACATAGTGGAAAGAGAGGACCAATTTCCAATAGTTATCCTCCGAATTCCACAAAACAAATGTATGTCTGCACACACACTTACACATATAAAGAAATGTAAAAAAAGTGACTTATAACTATAGAATAAGTTCAACCTTTTTTTAATTAAAAATTATTTTTTCATTTTACATACCAACCACTGTTCCCCCTCCCTCCCCTCCTCCCATTTTCCCACCACCACTTCCCCCTCCCACCTCCCATTCCCTCCTCACAGGGGGTAAGGCGTCCCCTAGGTAGTCAACACCAGCTGGCACACCAAGTTGGGGCAGGACTAAGCTTCCCCCTCCCCCGCCCCGCATCAAGGCTGAGTAAGGCATCCCACCATAGGGAATGGGCTCCAAAAAACCATTTTATATACCCAGGATGGGTCCTGGTTCCATTGCCAGGGACCCCACAAACAGATCAAGCCACACAACTGTTACCCACATTCAGAGGGTCTAGGTCGGCCCCATGCAGGCTCCCTAGCTGTCAGTCCAGAGTCTGTGAGCTCCCACTAGTTTAGATCAGCTGTCTCTGTGGTTTTCTTCAATCTTTGTATCTACTGCAGTGCGCATTTCAGAGAGCACCGTTCCCGTGTATCTACCGCGGTGCACATTTCAGAGTGAACCGTTCCCATGTATCTACTGCAGAGCACATTTCAGAGTGCACTGCTCCTGTGTATCTACCTCGGTGCACATTTCAGAGTGAACCTCTCCTGCAGACTTTGCCACGGAAGTCTGCAGTGCTGCAAATTTTTTTTCATCACCTTGCCAAACTTCACCCATCCATTTAGTTTTGCAGGGGTGAAAATTAGATATGACTCATACGCGCTATTCATCAAAAATTACAGTAATATTAGCATGCTTTCAGACAGTAATTAAATATACACCCTTGTAGCAAAATCAGATTCTACTGGGGGGAGGTTACCTCACTCTCCAGCTTTGCTAGTGGAGTTCATGCTCTGGGTTGTGCTGTCGTTTTCTCAAGGTCCACCTTACTGCAAATCATCATTTAGCAAGTTCAGGGCACACTCAAGGCTTTTGCTTGCAGCTTGTTTGATCACCCAGTTCTTTGCTGTTTGGGGCTGCTATTCAGTGTAGGCCCTCATGAATACTGTCTGTCTGGCTGAAATGGCACAGACAGCTCTGAGCTTTGCACATCAGACTTGAAAAAATAATTAATCACTTAAGTGCCTTCGAAGTATTATACTTAAGCATTTGTGTGTTTGTAGGTAAAGAGCAATTCCAGACTCTAGCCTTGGCTTTGAGAAACCCATGTATATTTATTTCCTGGTTGTCGGTGTGCAGTTTTTTTTCTCCCAAGTGATGATGCTAGGTTTTGGTAAAGGAAGACACTCCTTCTAAGTGAGACTCGCTGGTGTGGAGCAAATGTGCTCTTGTCCTGGAGGCTGGGAAGGGCACACATCTCAGCAGGTGAAGCCGGTCTCTGCAGTGGTAAAAACTGAACCCGAGAGAAATTAAAGACCCCGCTCCTTCCCTCTGCCTCCTTCCCGAGAGCCCTGCCCAGCCTCTGGGGCTGAGGAAGGATGGTTTGGGCAGAGGAAAGACTTACATGTTAATATTTCCTGGAGCCAGAGCAGAGGCAAACAGCTCTTGTTGCATTATGGAGAGCTGAGGAAATGGGGCTGTTTCCAAAGCAATAAACCTCCCCTTTCAAGTCCGCTCTTTGCTTCACACTGGGTGTTTAAATCTGAGGATTTCCTAGCTCTTTACAGATGATAAACCAGGTGGAGAGAAATGTTGATCTAATAAAGTGTGCATTGTTGACTGTGCTGCGTCAACACTTTCTTTCAGCCACATCAAAAACGATTTAGGGCCTTGCTCTCTCTTTAAGCAGTTTCTCTCTCTCTCTCTCTCTCTCTCTCTCTCTCTCTCTCTCTCTCTC
>CABHPQ010128865.1:0-62685 GCA_902168405.1 Peromyscus aztecus | reverse complement strand
TCTCTCTCTCTCTCTCTCTCTCTCTCTCTCTCTCTCTCTCTCTCTCCAAAGCTCTGCCACTCCTCAGGGTTCTGCCTCCATCTCTACTTTCTGATACTTCCAAGGCATTATGGTTACTCCCAGACACCTCAATTATGCAAACCCAGGAGTCTGCCAGGTTCAAGGGCGTGGTCGGCCAGTTTGCCTTCAGTAGTGCAGGCCTGTCTACAACACTAATGAGGGATGACTTGTTCACATATGGAATGCTGTGAGTGGAGCTTGCCTCAGGTTCTGAAAGCCCTTTCCAATGGGAGGAACAGTGAGGGTCTTTCTGTTAGCTGTACGATCATGATTAAGTCACAAAAGAACAGAGGGGATTGTGTTAAGTGCTTAAAATCTATAAAGCAGTAATGAATACAAAAACCTAGCTCAAGCGTGTTGTAATGATTAGACGGATTAATATATGAAAATCATTTTATATCAGGAGGGAGGTTGCATGACTCTGCTCCAAACACCAAGGGGGCTGTGGAAGGAAGATTCTGAGGCTTGCATGGACATATAATAAGACCTTGTCGCAGATAATGAAACCAAGCCTAATCAAATCAAACCAAAACAGAAAAACATGCAAACACCAAAATCACTTTAAAGGTCAGGGGTTGGGGAAAAGAAAGGGAAAGGGGGAAGTAAAATATATTAAAATTTAAAATGTGTAATAAAATTTAGGAAAAAGTATTATTCACAATGTTAGCAATCACTTACTATTATACTATTTCTGTGAATAGCCTCAGGCACCTGAGAGTGGTCCCTTAGCTGATACCTCTCCTAAGTACGTAACTTAGAGGTCCTATTCCCCTAAGAGTATGCATGGTTGGAAGAGGCATACAAAGAAGGCTAATATATAAAAGGAAACTCAATGTTACATGAATTTAATTCATGCAGCAAATTTTTGTAAAATTGCAGAAGCGATAAGTGAGAAATGGTTTATTCTATGATGATCAAAAATTAAATGATTATCTATCAGTATATCATGAAGAGTTTAAATACATATTCATCCAGTGCATGTTCCTTTATTTTTTTCAAATCTATACTAATGTTTCCCAAACCACAGAGGGGATTCTGATATAAAGATTCTTAGAGGGTTACACTGTGTATTCTGGTAAATGCTATCAAATGACTCTGATAGGAATCTATCTATCCAGTGCCCATTGGCATCTACCTATTTCAACTCACAAAGGATGTCAGGGCAGGAACTATAGGAAGGCAGAGAAAAATGAGGCTGAGAGGTGGAAAATGGCCCTGTCAAGGATGTGTCCCTACTCACTGTAAGACTAAAGTTTCTCTGATGCTCACTGGCGTTCTTGCCAATTTAGGGTTTTGTTGTGTACCAGTTTCCTCTGATACTGAAACACTCCATCCTGGAAGAAAGGTCCCTGAGTGGGACAGTAAACAACTCAGAATAGCTTCAGGAAGTTCCTCAAACCCATCAGATTCACTAGTCCCCTCTCAGAACTAACAAGCAAAACTTCAAGGGTGACTCTCAGACAAGTCAAGGTACAAAGAAACTGCCAAGACCAGACAAGCTGCCTGGAAGATATTTAGAACAACTGAGTCTCTTGGAAAGGACACTCTCTAACCTAGAGCTACCTGGAGGATGTACAGTGTGCTCCAGGTTCCCAACTTTTATTATCTGTCACTCATGCTGGGGTGAGTTTTGTTGATGCAGCTGTCTCTGAATTCTTTCTGCTCCTGTAAGTGACCCCAATAAAACTCACTGGTTGACCAACTTGGATTTTGGTGGTATCTGTAGGTTGTTCTGTTGTGGGCTCCCTGTCTGGGGTAAATAGATGTATGCATAGCATCTCCCCAGGAAAAGTCTTATCATACAACAGGTTTCCAGTCTTTAGTGGTTGTTCATGTAAAAATAATCTCTGAAGTCTTTGGGGGATAGCCCACATATACTCAGAATGGAAAGAACCTTATTAGTCATTAAAGGTTTCCTGGTCTGTCTTCTCTTTGTCTTGGTCAACCCTGAATTACTGGGCTCATGTTCCTGACACTCCTTCAGTTGTCCTGTGGCATCTCTCAGTCCCCACTCTTCCTTCTAGACATACTGCATGTGTTGGGTACTAATGCCCACCTATCGGTGTGGCCATTTCCAGGTGGCACTACTGCCTCCTACTGGACACTGGAGCCCACTGAGTCTCTGAGAACTTCCAAACACCAGAGGTCTGTGCTGTGTGGAATACCAAGCAGTACATGCGTGTTATAGCCTGGCACTTTATTTTAGCACAGGAACTCTGTTTTGACTAAAGCTTTGCTTCTACTTTAATTGGCCACTCTAGTTTCCTTTTCCTGTAAGAAAGGTGTTCTATGAATTGGCACAGGAGTCCACTTCCTAAATATAACACCAGTAGCACAGACACTAAGAGCAGAAATTAATAATTGGGACCTCCTGAAACTGAGAAGCTTTTGTAGGGCAAAGGACACGGTCAATAAGACAAAACGACAGCCTACAGAATGGGAAAAGATCTTCACCAACTCCACATCTGACAGAGGGTTAATCTCCAGAATATACAAAGAATTCAAGAAACTAGACACCAAAATACCAAACAATCCAATTAAAAAATGGGCTACAGAGCTAAACAGAGAATTCTCAACAGAAGAATCTCAAATGTCCGAAAGACATTTAAGGAATTGCTCAACATCCTTAGCCATCAGGGAAATGTAAATCAAAATGACTCTGAGATACCATATTACACCTGTCAGAATTGCTATGATCAAAAACACTGATGACAGTCTATGTTGGAGAGGATGTGGAGCAAGGGGAACACTCCTATGCTGTTGGTGGAAATGCAAACTTGTACAGCCACTTTGGAAATCAGTATCACAGTTTCTCAGAAAAATGGGAATCAGTCTTCCTCAAGACCCAGCTATACTTGCGGGCATATACCCAAGGAATGCTCAGTCATACCACAAGGACACATGCTCAACTATGTTTATAGCAGCATTATTCATAATAGCCAGAACCTGAAAAAAAACCTAGTGCCCCTCAACCGAAGAATGGATAAAGAAAATGTGGCACATATACACAAAGGAGTACTACTCTGCAGTAAAAATCAATAACATGAAATTTGCAGGCAAATGGATGGAACTAGAAAATATCATCCTGAGTGAAGTAACCCAGACTCAGAAGGACAAACATGGTATGTACTCACTCATAAGTGGATACTAGATGTAAAGCAAAGGATAACCAGACTACAACCAATAGCTCCAGAGAAACTAGCTAACAAGGAGGACCCTAAGAAGGGTGCATAGATTACCCAGCAAAGGAGAAATGGATGAGATCTACATGAGCAAACTGGGGATGAGGGGTGGAAATAGAGGGTAAGGGAAAGGAGATGAGAACATTAGGGAATGGGAGGTTCAAGCTGGAACAGGGACAGTGTTGGGAGAGCAAGGAAAGAGTTACCATGATAAATGAAAACATGGGAATAGGGAGAAGCAGGGTGCTAGGGAAGTTCCCAGGAATTCACAAGGATGACTCCACCTTAGACTACTAGCAATAGTCATGAGGGTGCCTGAACTGGTCCACTCTGGTAATCAGATTAGTGAATACCCTAACTGTCATCATAGAGCCTTCATCCAGTAGCTGATGGAAGCAGATGCAGAGAACCACAGCCGGGTACCAGGCTGAGCTCCAGGAGTCCAATCGATTAAAGAGAGGAGGGATTCTACGAGCAAGGGACATCAAGATCATGAGGGAAAAAAATGTACAGAGACGGCCAGCCAAACTAGTGGAAACTCATAACTGTGAACCAATAGCTGTGGGGCCCCCATGGGACTAGACTAGGCCCTCTAGTCTAGGTGAGACAGTTGATTAGCTTGAACTGGATAGGGGGTCCCCAGGCAGTGGGATCGGGATCCATCCCTGCTGCATGAGCAGGCTTTTTGGAGACCAGTGCCTATGGTGGGACACCTTGTGCAGGGCGGAGGGGCTTGGACCTGCCTCAGCTGAATGTACCAGGCTCTGTTGACTCACCATGGGAGACCTTGCCTTGGAGGAGGTGGGAATGGGGGGGTAGGTTGGGGGGAAGGCTGGGGAGTGGGAGGAGGGAGGAGAGGGAGATCTGTGGTTGGTATGCAAAATAAATAGAAAATTTCTTAATAATAAAAAGAAAGAAAGAGAAGAAAGAAAGGAAGGAAGGAAGGAAGAAAGAAAGAGAGAGAGAGAGAGAAAGAAAGAAAGAAAGAAGGAAGGAAGGAAGGAAGAAAAAGGATGTTCTAAAACTGAATTTATGAGTAATAATAATATGTAAGATTATTATTATCATTATCATTATTCAATGCTTTCTGAACATATACTTTGTCTAGGGCATGGTGCTAATCACTTTACCATGTCAGTTCATTTAGTGTTTACACTGTTCATTGGACATATGTATTATTATTCCAACCTATTGATGAAACTATAGAATGTTTAGTGGCAAGTCTAAGAGCCAACAACTAGTTTCAGGCAGAGCTGATATTCCAACCATGTGTGCTGATTAGTTTCTGTCAACTTGACACAAACTAGGGTCACCTTGGGAAGAGGGAACCTCAATTGCCCCCTGAGACTGCTCTGGGGGTATGTCTGATGGGGCATTTCTTGATTGCTGATTGATGTGGTAGTACCAGGCATGGGTAGGTCAGCATGGGTTTTATAAGAAAGATGGTTGAGCAAGCCAGGGGAGGTATGCCAATCCACAGTGTTCCTCATGGCCACTGCTTCAGTACCTACCGTCAAGGTTCCTGCCTGGAGTTTCTGCTCTGCCTTCCCTTGGTAATGAAGGATAACCTATAAGCTGAATAAATGCTTTCCTCCCCAAGTTGTTTCAGTCAGTGTTTTATCTCAGCATCAGAGAAGCAAACTAGGACTCAGAGTATGCTGCCTCCAAAATGCAAGGCCCTGGGCTTTACAGCAGTTTTCCAACAGTTTCTAACTCATTGATGCTATATACAAAATACTTCTGATAGGCATTCTTTTTCTTTCTGGGGAGATGTTTCACGCATGCAAAGGGCCGGAGAAGACCTTGGCATTATGTAACCTTTTCCAGTAGGAAGCTCCAGAATCTGTTATGAAACCTATGGGTCAGCATCCCTGTCTGAACACACCCAAACCTGGCCAATCAACTGTCTCAGGCTCCAGTGAAGCTTCAGGAAAGAGCAAGACCAGGCATTTAGCCCAGCTGCACAAATTCAACCAAAGAGGTCGTGTGTCTCTTGTTTTCCCTCGCTGATAGGCTTCGGCTCTCCAGTCTCCCTAGATTATTGAAGACACCATGGAGTGGGGATGGGGGAGTGAGGAGATAAAAGTGGAAATGACTCTATTCCTAGGAAACCCAGAAGCCCAGGCACTGGAAGGTCCTGTAGGGGTCCTAGGGCAAGAGCATCCTTCCCCACCTGTGTCTGCTCAGGCTGCCCGCAGGGGTGACTTAGCATGCTGCAGCTGTGCAGATTTCCATCGCTGATAAAACTCGCCTGAGAGGTATTTGCTGATGATTGTCAACAATCAAATGAATTATAGATGATGTTTGTAAACAAAGTGCTGCCTTGATGAACGATGAGCTGGCTCTGCTCTGACATGACTGCTAAGTCATTCAAAGCGCTGATTAAACCCATTACTGTAAAATAATCACCATCCATTACCTTTAATGTCGCGAACTGACAACCTAGTTAAGGCAGCTGATGGTGTCAGCAAGGTGATTTGTTGCATTGCATGTCCATCACCAATAAATCACTTCGATAAATCAATGAACAGTAGCAATAAAACAATATATTTTCATATTTCTTGACATTCAATTACAGAGTGTGTATACTGACTTATTCTTAAACACAAACACTGATAGGGAAGGATTCAGCATTCACCAGCAGTGAACACAAGATTAATTCTATTTTGGCCCAGACCGAAAGAGGTGTGTACATACGTATGTGTGTGCACATGTGAGCCTTCCTGGGCTACTCACCTGGCTGCTGGCACCAGGATGACATGTCACACTCATAATGATGGCATCAAAGATGTTGCTTGTCCTGAACTTAAATAAAGGAAAGGCAATAAGACAGAGTACAAGGCGGAAGGCCAGAAGCGAGAAGAGCTTAGAACTGAGCTTTGAAACAGCTGTTCGACCTTGCACAGGGTGCTTAACCTCCCTGGGACTTAGTTCTTCATCTCTAAATGGGGATAATACCCAACTAACCTTCAGCTGATAAAATACATATTTGACCCCTTTATAACTTCTCCCAAATTTAGTTTTCATTTCTCTTCTTCTGAAGCTATTACATTAACTTCTTAATTCTCTCATTTTAGATTCCAAGGGCTTTTTCCAGTTCTAGAGGTCTCACAGCAATTAAATCTTAGCTAACTTAATTTTTAATATGCAATATTTTATGTACTGAATCTTTCCTAATTCGCTGACATGTTAGCTAGCAGTTAATTTTGCTCCAAGCAGTAAGCTAGGCTCTGTGAAGACATTAGTGAAGAAATGGTTTGCCATCTCATGCTAGAAACAGAAACAGAGGAGAAAAAGGAACTGAAGAGAATCTGTGTAAAACCCATCATCTAGATATTAGTCTCCCAAACACCTGAAAAAGGTTTTCCTTCATCCATTACGATAGAAAATTATTAAATTACACTGTACACTCTGAGTCTTCAACTCAGTTAGACAAGCATTTTTCAGAAATCTGTTAGGCTAAAGGGACTGTGTAGGTTGATTCCATAAGTAGACTGCAGGCCTTCTGAAGGCCCGTCCAGCTTTGCAATAGATAGGGGAAAAGAACAGTGGTAATAAAAGAAGATAAGATGGAGTTTATAAAGAGAAAAGAAATTTAAAAGTTGCATTTGAATTGACAAAGGTAAAGCACCTATACAGGTTCTCATTACAGATGGTTCTGGAAGAATGAGGAAAATATCAGCAGAGACAGTGACATGATGATGAATTGATTGTTCAGAAAATGAAGTGCCCAAGAATGAAAAACACAAAAGCAAAGATCAGAATAAAGAAAAGCACAGAGCCAGGCATGTGGCACTTTCCTGTGATCCCAGGACTTGGAAGGTGGAAACAAGAGGATCAAGAGTTCAAGGCCAGCCTGGACTACATGAGACCCTCTTGCAATAAATTAGCCCGAAGGAAAAAGGGAAGGGAGGAAGGAAGAGAAAGATCTCTTCCAGTATGGAGACATCCAGCTTCAGTGGCTGTGTTAGAGAATCTGTTATCTACAGCAATGAACTCACTTCAAACACATCAGGGCCTCAAAAGTTTAACCCTTGCTCATACTGCATCTCCAATGCAAACTCAAGTCCACTTTGTAGCTACACAATATGAAATGTGAAACTTCTCTTGTTGCTACAGGAAAAGAATAAAAAAGAAAAACATGAAGAATTCGCCCTGTTCATTTATGCTGAGGTGTAGCAGTAACATGTGTCTTTTCTGCAAAGAGCTAACTAACCAGAACTAGCCACTCAGCCTGCCCAACTCCAAGGAGCTGATGATAAAGGGAAGGCACAGATTGGGTGAACACCACAGTATTTTTCCTGGATGGACTGTAAAAATACATACAATGGGTATGAAAGGATGTGTCAGCCACTTCTACCTGTGAATATCGGGATGAATGGTTTGCAATTCCCTTAAAAGAGACAGGGGTGACACTGAAATCCCATGCCTAGGGTAACAACCTGATGGAGTTGGCTGAAAATCCAGCTGTTAACCAGAGCTGAAGATGCTTTACTGGATACATTCTGCCTTACTCAGAGAAGAGGGATCACTGAAGCCTGCATTGGCGCCACAGCCATGCTAAGAGAAAGAAGAGGCTGTGAGGAAATTCTGAAGGTAAACTCTAGATGGGACCTTTCACTGAATGGGGAACCTGAGAGACAGAGATAACATGGAACGCTTTGATCCAGTGGCGGAGTATCAGTATGTCGTTGTACGGGTAGTCCAGAGGACACTCCATCCCTAGCATGTCAGTTAGCATGGTAAGAAGCTATATTGAGCCAGCAAGCCAAGCAAAAGCCAAGAAAGTGAGTTTGCTAATGTTTGCTTTGAAATCCATTCAAAAGTCGTCTATGGTTTCTAACAGGCCACTCTAGCACTTGTATATGAACACTACACACTTCATCACTAAAAAGGCATCATGTTCCTGAAACATCAGCAAACTCAGTGGTTTTCAAAGGCTAACAAGGCGTCTTATCATTCATCAACAGTTACAGGGATGGCTGAGGATATAGCTCAGTGAAGGAGTGCTTGCCTAATGTGCATGAAACCTTAAGTTCAACCTCCAGGGTGGCAAATAACAGTTAATAGTAATAATACTAACAGCCAGTAATTATTAAGTAATATTCTTTGAAGTTTTTATTACAAAGTAGAAGTAGGGTGCCTATGGTCTACCTTTTGCTCTAACTGTCAGACTTCATGCAAATTATTTCATGATTCTATATTCAATTTCATGACACAAAATGCGTGTTCCCCTCTGATGCCACGTCTGACAGTGTGTGGGCTTTTCTCCTTGCCTCCTTTGCTGCCTACTGTGGCATATATTGTCCATTTGATTCTGTCTCTTCCACTGGAAGGTCAGTTCCACGACAAAGGAGATGTGTTTACTCATAAATGTTCAGTGTACAGATGTAACTAATCATAAGAACAATACTGCTAAGCGAGGCCTCCTAATCAGACTAACAACAAATTGGATGCACAAGCTGAATCTTCTACTTGACCAGAACATGCATTTCCCTGACCATCACTATATTTCTATGCCACCACTTCAGACATCTGTGTGATAGTCCAGGACACCTGTCTCTTACGTGTGCAGTTGTGTTTCCTATTGCAGATTATTTTTCTGCTATCATTTATTTATAATAAATGATCTGCACACACAACCTTGCATTTTCACATTTTTCCTATGTAAGGCTACAAGAATACTATAACAACTTGAGCAATTAAAACCGATTTTACCAAATTGCCTCCCAGAAAGGAAGAATCCATTTGTGTTCCTCTTAAAAGGCTTGATAGATGGCCTGAGAATGTTGAGACTATGGCTTGTAACATAAACTCTGCAAACTTTTGTTCATCCGCTTTGAAGCTTCTGGGCCAGTTGTTCAATCCTGTCTTAGTTCCCACATTTGAAAACAAGTATGATAATACAATTTGTCATAGAGTCATTCTGAAGTTTCAGCATGAAAATATATCTAAAGTGCAAACCTGGATCTGACACATACACACACTAAATAAAATTTAGCCATTTTTTCAATGTATGACACTATCCTTTCCCCATACTTTTCTCAACACTAGATATTTTTCTTATATAATCTCAAAGTGAAAATATAACTTTTAATCAGTTAAATTAGTGTTTATTTGATCACTGATGGCAATGAATATTATTTCTTATGGTTGTAATTTCATTTTTTTCAGTTGGAGTTATCATCTTTTACTGGCTCACATAATTTCTTCAATTATTAAGGAAATTAATCCTTTATCTCTGCTTTGTAGATATTGAGGAATACATGTTAATATATGGAAGTGAAGCTCTTAAAAGCTCTTTCCAGACCGTGACTTGCCTTTTAATTGTGTCTGTGGATTTATTTGCCTCATAAACTTGAAATTTTTATGTTATCAACTTGATCAATACTTTCCCTTATGAGCTATGCTGCTGGGAATGTGTCTAGGCAGTTCTCTTTTAGCAAGGGTAAGATAATTATTTAATTATTTATTCTAATGCACTCAAGCTTATGTTATTTATATTTAAAACTTCAGACCATCTGGAATTTATTTTGGAACTGTGCAGTGAGGATCTGGATTTTTTTTTTCACATGCCAGTTCAGCTGATTGTGCTGTCTGCTCCTAACTTCTATTCTTTGCTTTGTTCTACCGATGCACTAAGAAAGAACCAAAGGCATCAGGAATAAAAAGTCAGCCCACTTAATTAAGTCCAGATCATTACTGTATAGGGCAGGCTAATATATAGGCCCTGTCCTGACCTCTCTGAAGTCGGTAATAAGGCAGATGGGCTGTGTGCCACTGCTGCCCAGGTTACACTTCCTGTTCACTTCAGCCAAACTTAGTCTTCAGGCTAATGTTGCCTTAAGAATTCCTTAAGCGCTGGGCGGTGGTGATGCACACCTTTAATCCCAGCACTCAGGAGGCAGAGCCAGGCGGATCTCTGTGAGTTCGAGGCCAGCCTGGTCTACAGAGTAAGTTCCAGGAAAGGCGCAAAGCTACACAGAGGAACCCTGTCTCAAAAAACAAATGAAAGAAAGAAAGAAAGAAAGAAAGAAAGAAAGAAAGAAAGGAAGGAAGGAAGGAAGGAAGGAAGGAAGGAAGGAAGGAAGGAAGGAAGGAAGGAAGGAAGGAAGGAAGAAAGAAAGAAAGAAAGAAAGAAAGAAAGAAAGAAAGAAAGAAAGAAAGAAAGAAAGAAAGAAAGAATTCCATAAGCCCTCTAAGTCTTTCTACCACAGAACACACATAGAATCCACCCAGTAACAGCGACCTCTGTGGAGAAATTGCAGAAAGAGTTCCTAAGAGCATGTAAGACTACCCTAGTAGACATCTCTGCTTTGAAAATACTGACTCTCTTCCCTAAGTCTGTTCTTTCTATTATCTCAAGTGATACAGAAGGAATATTCAAACATGACTATTTGAAGCCAAAGTTCAATGTTTTAAAACAGAATTTATTTTAATTCTTGTTTTTTTTTTCCTTTCATTCTTAGAATTAAATCTTTCCAAAGATTTTTCCCAACATTGTAGTAGTAATAATTTATCTGAAGGACTATTTTGGGTTTCTTTCAGGTTCTGTGGTTTTTGGACTCCTCAGTCATACACTCTTCTCCCAGTGTGTATGCTCAAAGAACCCATGTTGCATTGAGGCATTTGATCACTGAGAGGAGACATTATTCATCGAATGGTCTTTTCCAGAACACCCAGTCCTAAGTCTTAGAGTCAGACATTTGAACATTTTCTATTGATTCATAAATGCAGGTTCTGACGACTAGCTGGCCTTGGGTGACATATCCTTTATTATTAACCCTTTCTCTCTGGAAGTTTTGTGCTTGCTTAAACTCATCTATTTGGTTTTAATTTGACCTAATTTGACTTAGACACCTGATACCAGCCTTTGTTGGTGTCAAGGTCTTGTTGATTTAGATCTGTTCTTCTGCATTGGAAGTATCCTCATCATTGTCAGGGTAGCTTGTTCACCCAGTGATCCTGTTTCCCGGAAGGGAGATGATGGATTACCTGAATTGCTGCCTGCTGTGAGTAGTGAATGGCTGATGGCATTGCCGTTATCAGCTTATATACACAAGGTTCATAAATCATACTTTATTTCACACAGTCATCTCTGTTTATCACTTTTATTCCCTCATTTAGGTTTTACTCATGATGTTTAAATATCCTGAATGTCTTTTCCATGTTTTCTATTTCCAAATTATGACCATTTATTTATGTGCTATTAAAATCCTGTCTTCTCCGTGAATCGTATTCAGACTTTCTTTTCCTTCCTTCCCCCATCTCCTTCATTTCTCCCTTCCTTTATCCACCCTTCTCTGTCTTCTGTCTGTCTTCCTCAGTTCCTTCCTTTTCTTGTCTTTCTTCTTTGTCACTCCTTCCTTTGTTCTTTCCTCTCTCCTTTTTCCCCTTCCTTTTCCTTCATTTCAGGACACCAACTCCTACTCTCCTTAAAATACATCTTTAACAACTTGTACGTCCATCTTCCTTGTGCAGTTATGTGATGTGTGAGTCCTGTTCCTCTAGCTAGGTTGTCATCTCCATAAGGGCAGCTCACACATGCTCTGTAATTCTCACAAAAGCCAGTTTGGTGTTGAGTGCTCAATACATGTTGTCCATGGGCTTCTAGAAGCTCCTGTCTCCTGCATGGTGGCCTCCTGTAATTGGAACTGACTCTTGGAGGTCAGAGTCCCAGTGTACTCTTTCTGTCCATGTTGTATAGCCATAAGTTTCTCTGATCCCACCTGGCCCCTTGGTCCTGCAGCCACTTATAAAATAATCACTCAGAGGCTGATATTAATTACAAACTGTACGGCCAATGACTTAAGTTTCTTCCTAGCTAGCTGTATCATCTTAAATTAACCCATTTCTATTAATCTATGTTTTGCCACATGGCTGTGGCATTACCAGTCTGCTGGCATGTTGCTCCTTGGGTGACGGGCTGGCATCTCTCTCTCCTCTCCTTTCTTCTCTCCGTATATTTGCTTGGATTTCCCACCTGCCTCTAAGCTGCCTTGCCATAGGCCAATCAGCTTTATTTATTAATGAATCAAAGCAACACATATTCACAGCATTCAGAAAAACCATCCTAGTAAATTCTATTATATTCTTTACATTCCTTACTTTCTCCCAACCTTCCTGGTGACTATAGTTAAAAACATACTTGTTTCACTAGGAATGCTTATTAGTTAGATTCAACTTAAATCTTAAGGTCTTAGCATTATTTCATTATTTTTCAATAAATTTTAGCCATCAATCATTAAACTGTTGTCGAAAACGCCACATACTTCTGACACAGGACTGAGAGGACTAGATCTGGAGATGGCCATGAAGCCTCCTTTCTGAGGACTGGCTCTCATGGTATCAGAAGGAGCTGTGCAAGTTGCCAAGGGAGAAAACCAAGCACTAGTTTTACCCAGCTACAAACCAAAACAATGACCAGCACAGCAAGATATTCCCAAGGAGACAAGTGTAGCACGAATCTTAAAAAGGTCTTATGAAAAAAATCAAACCTGAGACAGGTATTGGGGTGAATGCTGGAAGATCAGAGAAGCAGAACAAGCCACAGCCACCTCACCTTGCCAATTCCTCAGCTGATTCTGTTTCCTCAGACTGGATGCCTCTCAGCTGCTCAAAAGCCTGAAAGCTTAACCAGCTCTGGTTCCTGGTCCTCATGCCTTATGTACCTTTCTGCTTTCTGCCATCACTTCCTGGGATTAAAGGCATGAGTCTCCATGCCTGGCTGTTTCCAGTGTGGCGTTAAATTCAGAGAGATCCGGGTGGATCTCTGCCTCCCAAGTGATAGGATTAAAGGTGTGTGTGCCACCATTTTCTGACCTCTATATCTAGTGGCTGTTCTGTTCTCTGACCCCAGATAAGTTTATTAGGGTGCACAATATTTTGGGGAACACAATATCACCACAGACAAGAGTGACACTTATATCTTGGAACAACAGCCACCTGATTGGACTTAAAGCCCACTCAACAGGAGGGAATTCACTGCTGGTATTGTCTATTCAGCCTACTGCCTGCCCATGGCTAATGAGTTCATGGACCCTAGAGGAGAACCACTTTCTTAAGTCAGAATAATTTCTAATTGCATTTTAACTACTTACCTTTATACCCACAGATAAGTGAAGATACCATCCCTTATCAAAGAAGTTTATTTTGTTGCAGAAATTACAGAAAGCCACAACTGGTCAAAATGTAGAGAACAACTGCTGTAGGGTGCCCATCCCCAATTAATAAATTTACAACACAACCTCTACACCTAAGGCTCTGGAAACACCGTGGAAGAGAGGGCAGAAAGGTTGAAAGAGCCAGAAGACCAGACTATCAGCTGTGAGATGGTCTCCTCTACAAAAATAATAGGATAGTAAGTGGAGATGGGGAAGGGTAAGGAAGAGTGGGTGGATTTAGGAAGAGTTGGAACAGACTAGGGAGTGAACATGATCAAAATACATTGTATGGAATTTTCAAAGAATTAATGAAACATTAATTAACACACGAAATATATTATTTTAAGAAGAAAAATTGAGAAGGTAAAATTGGATGAACCTCAATATATTAATAAACAAATTGTCCTAGTTAGGGTTACTATTGCTGTGATGAAACACCATGACCAAAAGCAACTTGGGGAGGAAAGGGTTTATTTGACTTACACTTTAATATCATAGTCCATCACTGAAAGAAGTCAGGATAGGATCTTAAACAGGGCAGGAACCTGGGACAGGAGCTGATGCAGAGGCCATGGAGGGTGCTGCTTACTGGCTTGCTCCTCATGGCTTATTTAGGCTGCTAAGAACCCAGGACCACCAGCTCAAGGGTGGCACCACCCACAATGGGCCCTCCCCCACCAATAACTAAGTAAGAAAATGCTACAGCTTGATCTTATGGAGGCATTTTCTTAATTGAGATTCCCTCCTCTGAGATGACTAGCCTGTGTTAAGTGGACATAGAACTAGCCAGCAAACAAATGGAGGTCTGAAATTTTCAAGTAATATTTCCAAGTCCACAAGTCCATAGCAACTAGCAAAGAGGAGACCAGCACAACTGGCCTAGCCTAGAGCAGGCAGTCTCCAGAGTGACCGACACTTTTTCCATAAGTTCCACTGACCCTCATCTACTGTAAGACCAAGTCACACTCAACAGTCCTTCCACCTGAGAACGAGATACACGTGAAACTGTAGCAGTGTCTCCAACCCAGTCACAAACTGGTTCAGTAGGGTGAGTGATTAGAGACTTCTGAATCTCGGGGTATGATCTGTCTATTCACTCACTAGCAGATACTCTTGCACTTGAACCAAACTTTGAATGAGGTAGCCATGTCAGATTTTTGACAGAAGTCCTGGTGTCCCTTTTGACGGCTTGGATGTGAGGCTTGGGTTTGAAATTAGTCAGGGAGCGAAAGTGGCAAGGGTGCTCTGGCTCTTTACAAAATGCAATAAAGTCCTGGGATGGTCGCCAAGAGCCCTGGCAAGCAAGGCCAGACACGGGCATAGAGTAGGGGATTATGCTGGAGCCATATTAGTGCCATCTAATTGCTACTTTAGCTTTCTCGTTCAGTCTTCCCTGGCATCTTGGCGGAAACTCGGCGCTTCCGCCAGAAGAGCAGGCGCCAAGTGAATTGGCCATCAGTTTGAATTTGTTTGTGTCTGAGTCAGTCTGAAACCTAGCCATGAGAAATCGTTCCCTCTACATCTCCGCCACTGCTTCAGATGTTCCAGCTGCTTGCAGGTCATCTCGCTGCTTGCTGATGCCAGTTGCCCCGGGAACTGGGAATGATGACCGATCAAGTCCTGAGAGTGCAGTCTTGGGTCAATTGCTAATAGATTTGTATGCACTCCGGAGACTGGGGCATTGGAAATAGTATTTAGATATTGTACGGAGAGAAACGCATTTTTAAATCCATTTGGTAAGTAATGAGACTAGGACACCAGGATTTAAAATGTGATGCTTATTTGTAAGAAGGACTCCTCCATCGCTCAGGTATCTTCTTGACTATTTTCCTGTAGGTCATCTACATGAAGTCTAGTAGACTCTCAAAGGAAGTTCTTGTGGGTGAGAGCAAATCCTCCCAAGCCTGTCAGCATGACAAGCAAGAGCACCTGAGTGTCAGATGAGACAAATAGACAGAGACTAGGTTCTATGAGCTGTAGATAAACTTTCTTTCAGAGTGGGAACAGCTACAGTCTTGCCTCTTGAGGCTTAAATACAACTTGTTAAAGCTACCATTACTCATAAGGCCTGGCCTTGCTGGAGTATGTTGGTGTATACCGGTAGCCTCAGCATTCAAGAGGTAGACTGTTGTGTGACTCTTTTCTTGGAAGTTGTGAAGAAATGTCTACTCAGATTGGCACTGATGGCACACTACAGAAATCAGTCCACACAAGTGTAGCTTGGTGAACCACTGAGTTTATTATGGTTATTAACAGGAGCACAAGTGACTCTCTTTTAAAAGTGGTATGGTCTTACCAGTTGCTAAATATGGATACCAAATTTTAAAATATAAACATCACATACCTAACTCAAGGAATACCTTCTGTGATTGAAAAAAGATAACTGAAAAGTCTCTGAAAGGGATTTATTTCCTCTGTATTATTCTGAAAATAATCATTCCATCCATTTATCGTACTATCTCTCTACAGGATGCTAGAATTGCGTTTATGTCTTTCTTCAGGGAGTTGGATGAAAAACCTCAAAAATCAGCATTTTTCCTATCATCTGTGCTACAGAATTGGTAGAGGAGGGAAGAAAAACCTCAAATTTAGAGTCTGACTTCCCAAGCATTCATCATGTGGAGCATAAATGCTTCAATGTGTCTTCTGTTCTGTCTACACCAGTGCCGTGGGTGGCAGAGCTCTCTCATCCCGCACTCCAAACATTTCACTTAGTGGCGTGAACAGCATGAATGGAGCTGGAGAGAAGAGCAAAAGAGTTGCCTCAGATCCTCTATCAGCTCTAGCCTTTCCGGTCCAAACATCTCACATCATGGGATACTACCTTAGACTCAAATATTGTCTTGAAAAAGAGGTAAGCACCAAGATGTGATATAGAAATACAGGATATAGATAGGATAGGATAAAAGGGTAAATTATTGAATCTACTTTTAAAAGCAACTTGTTTAAAATGTTTTTCATTGCTATGGATTTTAGTTTATTGATACAAATTTAAAGTTAATTTTGTTATACTGTATGCATATTTCTACTCTCTTTTAAGGTATTATGTTTATATAACTCATTTAAATTGTAATGGATAATTAAGAAATACAGATTAATAGTCATCTATGATAGTCAAACTTACAGTCATGTTAGTTAAGTTTTCTAGGTATACATAGATATATTTCAATTAGGTAGGTAATCTTCAAAAACTTCAAAGACCTACAAAATATGGCATTTAAAATGTTTTAAAAACTTAGGCTTTCTGGACAGTAAGACACGTCTGCTCCTGGCAGCACCAATTTACTTCAAGGCGAAAGATGGGCATTGAAGACACTCCATATGGAGTTTTCTTCTTCTTGGCAAAAATAGCCATTTGGACAAGAAACTGTTCTTGCCTGGACTGCTTGACAAAATGTTGAATCAACTGGACATGCAGGATCCATAGGAAGGTGACCACTGAACTTTGCAAGGCGAAATGGTTCTTCAAGTTCCTGCTTTGCAGAGGAAACTGCCAGACATTCTACAGGACACAGAAAAAAGCGACTGAAAGACTCTGGGCCTATAGGCTGAAGAATGGATGCCCCAACATTACAGAGGAACTTTTGATGACTGTCCAGGTAGCCAGCTGTCTCTTTCAGTCTAGATTTTTGGAAGTTACTTACAATGCTCTTCCTGTTTACTTAGGTAATATTATATCCTTCTGGGGTCTTTGATGTAGTTGAAGACTAGATAGTTATAGTTATAGTTTTCCTTAGTTATGATAAAAGATAAATTAGATATAAACCTTTAGACTCACAAATATAGGATAGATAGAACATTTTCTTTAATTTTGCCAAATACAAATAGACTAGATATTGTAACTGTAATTCTTGCTTGATAACTGTTCTATTATATGTAATTTTACTATGTTAAAATTAAAACCTTCCTTTTTGTTTAGACAGAAAAGGGGAAATGCTGTGGGATAATGCTTTTGTACACTGGTTTAATAAAATGCTGATTGGCCAGTAGCCAGGCAGGAAGTATAGGCAGGATAAGCAGACAAGGAGAATTCTGGGAAGAGGAAGACTGAGTCAGGAGTCGCCAGCCAGACACAGAGGAAGCAAGATGTGAAGCAGAACTGAGAAAAGGTACCAAGCCACATGGCTAAACATAGATAAGAATCATGGGTTAATTGAAGTGTAAGAGCTAGTTGGTAATAAGCCTGAGCAAATGGCCAAGCAGCTATAATTAATATTAAAGCTCTTTATAAAAGGCTGCAGGACTGTGGGTGAGAGATTTGTCCCGACCATGGGCCAGGCGGAACACAAAAAAACTTCTGACTATAAAGACAAGGTAATCATGAAATAAAACAGAAGAAAGAAACCTGAAATTTCACAAATTTCTCATCGATTTTCCATTTGGATTCTGTCCTCTCTTAGCTGACAACCATTCTCCCTGCATTCCTCTCAAACCACCTCTCAGCTTCAGTAAGTCCCAATGGAATAGGGATGTACTGAGACTCAACCAACCTGTGATTTCAGCTCCAACATTAAACTTATTTGTTTAAATCAATAGGTTAGTAACTTGGACTCTAACTTGACTTCATAGAAATCAAAGTTTCTATATCAACTGAAACTTTTTGGCCAAAGCTTGCCAGCTACCTGGCTACATCTTCAGTCTAGAACACTAATTATCATTGGGATAGAACACTTCCTGAACTAAAAAGTTTAGCAATGACAGTGTGAAAGAAATGTGATCCCAATGGGGCCACAAAGATGGGGACAGAATAGAAGTGCTGTCTTGGGGAAATAGAGGCTTATGGGTGGAGACAAGTTTATGAGGTACAAAAGCATCTAGAATATATCTTATCTTGGTATCTTCAGTAAAATTTGTAGGTTAATATTCATTTCATGGGATCATGATGAGAATTAAATACGATCCCGTGTGTGAAGCTTGGGAAAGCTTGGCACAGAATGCAATCACCAGGGTGAGGAAGGCAGCAAGATTAGCACTGTAGGGCATGTTTTGGCATGAATAAACCATCAGTTTCTAGTAGAACCAGATGTTCAAGGAAGATGGGTGACAAGATTAGAGAGTAGGTTGGATCAGATGGCGGGGACTCCTGCGTTCCTGGCTGAGGTGGCCTGACCTAAAGAACTACAAGTGACTCTTACAATTGACTACATTACCAACAATCTTAGGAGAGTTTCGTGTAACAATATAGATGTTTGGAGTTTGCCCACAATGAAGCCGACAAGGGAGAATTTAGATACTCCCCTGTATTGTTTCATAGGTCAAATACTTCCAACATTTCTTAGCAAGGGAATATATGCATTAGAATATATTTTTAAAGGATAAAATTTTCATCCACTATGCCAAAATATAAATAAGAAAATTTTAACATAAATTTATACCAGGAATCCATGCACTGAGCACCAACCATTTAAAAATAGTCAACCAACAGAACAATGAAGAAAGGACTCGGTCACTATGGTTATGGCCCTGTTTTCATGGAAGAGATATATTAAATAAGTGTGATTGTACATTACATGTAGTAGGGCAATAACACACATACATTGCATGTTTTAAACAAATTATGAAGACGGACTATAAACAGCTATGTTAACAAATGGAGAATTTGGTATATTCTGCTACAGACTGGTTTGCTGAGGCTTTAACAGCCCCAATATGATATGATGATACCTGTGACTGTGAGAGTTATTCAGGTGAGGTTCTGAGGGTTTCATCCCCTGCCCCTCTGAAACAGAAAAGGGTGAAAGTCTGTATATAGGATGTGAGCCCTCACCAGAAGCCCACCATCCATATCCTTATCTTGGATTGCCAGCCTCTCAAGCTGAGAAATGCTTGTTGAGAAAATATGTATCTGTTATTTAACACCCAGTTCATGGTATTTTGCTATGGCTTCCTGCATTGACGAATACACACTCACAGAAGTTTGTATCCTTGATATCCACTCCTCTATTCAGCTCTAAAGGCAAAACAGGATTTGGCCCTCTCATAATCTCTAGAATTGACCCCTGAATGATGATAGTCAGTTCAGGGCCAGCTCTCTTCCTGCCTGTACCAATTGCTTCTCCCATGTCTGAGTTTACCGCTTATCTTCATCTTTCCTTGACATTCAAGTATAATTCTTACCACTTAACTATTTTCAGGTGTGCATTTAAATGCTAGATGTAACTTGGTCCCTAAGAACGTTCCTTCTGCTGTGTACCTCATACACACAGGTCAGTATCTACTGTTTGAGTTGACTAGTTGAGAATGTGAGAAGAGAAGCTCCTATTTTGAGCTAGAATGTGGCCAAGTTGGTGTGGCATGAGATAGCAAATACTTCTTGGAGATAATTTAAAAATGGAAAACAAATCAAAGATGTTTAAATCTTTAAAGAAAAGAGGGAGAAGCTGTTGACCACCTAGGAAAGAAGACCCCAGTGTGAGGTGAACTTGACACTAATCCTGATAGTTTACTGAGTTAAAGTGATCCCAGAGAAAAGTCAGTTGTCACTGTTCAGTTGATTCAAGGCTCTAAACCAAAGGAGGAGAGTTAGACAGTTAAATGTCAAGTTAGTGCTACTGACTCTGAGTCCTGATGCCTTTGCTGAGTGAAGCCCTTAGGTCTCCACCTGCCTGTAGCTAAAGCCTCTAAGCAGTCTCTTGTCACTGGCTTTCCTTTCCAAATCATTCTCCACAAGGTAGGCAGAGTCATATCCATACATACAAACTAGATGTTTATAAATAGAAATCACATCATGTTCAAAATATACCAGTGGTTTTCTTACAATCAGATCCAATCCTTTCACCATGACTCATATCTACTCAAGTCCCTGGCCCTGTGTGATTACCACACTTATTGCCAGTGACCTGCTACTCTGGGACCCTTAAATAGTTAAACTTCCTGGTGTTCTTACATTAGCCCGTGCTGAGCCTGCTCAGCTGAGCTCTTCTTTCACGTCCATACTATCTGCCCACTTTGTTCTGTCAGGTTTCAAATGTGTAGACCACTTCCACAGAGAAGATTGGCAATAGGCAGTCTGTCACATGACTTCTTGTCTTCCTCTTCTGTGGGACTTTGAAACAGCATTATTTCATTTCTGGGAAGGATGTATCCTTTTTTTTGTTTGCCATTATAATAATGAAATCCAATCCAGTATCCTATATACATTTGGCAATAGAGTATTTTTTAATCACTGAATGGATATAGAGATGGGTGGGGAGATGGACAGTTGAGTAGATGGGTGGTGGGTGAATGAGTGGGTGGATGATGGGTGGGTAGGCGGATGGATGCATAGATAGATGGATGGATGGATGGTCGAAGGCTGAATAAACAGCAATCTCAAGAAAATAAGTTAGAACTTTTTAAGTTGAAGTTTAAACTCTTTGGGAAATTAACAGCACCTTTGCTGGACCAGTAAAAAGTTCTCCAGTACCTGTGCTTGCCCCTGCTTACCTACCTCCCTGCATCCCTGTAGTACCAGAAGTCTCAATACTACAGTTGACCTATTTTTTTTGTTTCATGTGATTTTGTTCACTGCTCCATCTCTAGCTCATAGAGCTATGTCCAACATTTAGAAATTGCTTGATATATTTCTGTCTCATTAAACAAACCTTGATAGCAAAAAACTATGCCAAATATCTCATAGGTATTTTAAGAAACCAAGTATCATGTGAAAACATGAATTGACGTTAATGGATCTTGTCACCAGTTCTTCGAAATGTAAACATATTAAAAATCCTCCTAAATTATAAGATGCATACTTTTCCATCATATATATATATATATATATATATATATATATATATATATGCCAATGAGTATCATTTGACAGTTTCTTGATGTCTCAGGATTATTGATGTGAACGTCATTTGTTGTTTGATTTTGTCTCTAAGGAAGGAAAGGAGGCCCATAAGCAAGTGTGGCTATCACAGTTTCCCCCAAACCATCTCTACCAAGTAACCCGGAGCATACAAAATGGAAATTCTAAGACGATCAAGCAAACGGTTTTCTTTGGGAAAGACAAATAGATCAAAATGTGAGTGCAGCTTTTATTTTCCCTCTGAAGACAGCAACACAGACATTGAATTTCTAAAATGGGATGGCTTTCCCATCCTTACTTAAACTTACATATAACTAAAAAAAGAAGTTGCTCTCTCTGCTTGTGGCTTCCTGCTGTCACTTTGCAAAGGATTCTGGGAAAGTACACTGCCAAGAGCGTTCTGTGTGAAGGCAGAGGAGGCTGAATCTGCATTCGAGGTTGGCGACTACCAGAGGTTGGGTGAGAATGCGCTCAGATCAAGTATCATGCTTGCACAGCTTCCCATGGCAAACATTCTCATTCCCCTCATAGTGATTTCTGCCCCTCCCTTGTCTGGGGGATGTGTTATGCTTCCTTGATTATTTTATGTCCTGTGTCATGAACAACCCCTTGGAAAGACTTTATTAATTGATTCAAAGTTATTGAATCCTAAATTTACTAACCTCGTGGTTGTCTTTCTAGAGGTATTTGTATCTGTAAAGGAGGTGATTAATGCATTCATCCACAAGCAGGTCTTTAATACTAGACTATCAAGTACCATAGTGAAAATGTGGGTGCAGTTTGCTTAGGGTATTGGCTTGCTCATTGCTGTATAAACTGAATCATCGAGGTAATGCTGGCTCTGCCCTCATGCAAGGCAAAGACTTGAACCACATTTCTCAATGTGTATAATTAAAACTTATGTGCTCATATCTCTGATATCTCAGATATATATCTGAAAAAACTTCCTTCAACTGTAATATGGTAAAGCTTAGCTGATGCATTTCCTACCAGGAAAATCATGTAACTGCTGTGTCTTTATATAGCTGCATCTCATTCTGACTTATTGAAGGATTTGAGCTTTTCGTAGAGAGGGTTTTAACAAAGCCACTTTAAGCCCTTTTTAGATTTGAAATGATCAAAGCATTGGCAGGACTCGTGAGAGATAGCACAGGGGTTGCCATATGAACGTCTTTGAACAGTGGACGTTCGCCCCCGTCCAAAGAGAACACTCTGCCACTTACCAGGATTGAAGGAGGAGCCCGAAGTGCAAGCATGGTATAATTTTGAAAGGTCCCTTTGAAAGCGGGTATTTCTATACCCAGTGCAAGGAGGCACCGGTTTAGCTGAGAGTCTGCAGGAGGCATGTTTTCCATTTTTGTGACCATTAGAGGATGATTCCCGGAGTGGAAGCTGAGTTGGGAATCCTAAGTTTCCCTTGAAAGTAGAGTATCTTTTCGGTAAACTTTTAACAGCTATCTTCATATGGGTGGTGAATTTTACAAAATATACAGGATAAAAATGAATAATCGTATAATTGTAGCCCCAAGGAATAAGTTTGGATTGTAGGGTGAAAGGGGAGATAGCTTCATTTGTCTGTTATTAGTGTCTCTTTAACGAAACGATATAGATGACATCTTCTGAAGTGGCTTCAAATGATTTTCACATCCTGGTACTCACGTACTTGTGCAATCCCTCCCTGCTTGAATGTAGGATACATGTAGTGACTTGATTCTATTTCTAAAAATATAGAAAAATGTGTGAGTCGTCACCTCTAAGACTTGGTAGTAAAACACTGAGATACAACCCCACCTCCAAGCTGCCATTTTGTGGTTAAGAATTTGACAAAGGCCTTGAAGCAGAAGACTCAGCTAGGTCACCCAAGATCCCTGACCCACGGGAGCTGCAGTGTTAAGTCACCAAGTTCAGGGTGGCTTGTTAGCTCTCATCTATAAGTGTTTAAAAAGTATTTTAAAAATAAAACATATTTTCTTATTATAAGAATAGAAAAATTAAAAAGTGTGACATGTCTGTAAACTATAACATAGTCTAAGGTTGAAGACTATTTTATCACATGGAAATATCTATCTAGTCACCTGTATGACTTCCAAATAAGAGCAAATCAACTCATTTAGAAAACCATGACACAACAGACATAGAGCATCTAGATAATATAAAACATATAGATCCCCCCCCAAAGCCATAGATAAGTTCGGATCTTACTCTTAAAGAACTCTATTCATTTTTTGTCAACGAGTATTCAGGGAAGCAAATAGGAGTCATTCTACAAGCTCATGCAGAGAGAGACTTAAAACAATAATCAAAAGCAGGCCTGAGTGTAGGGCTCAGTGAGTAAAGTGCTTGCTGAGCAAGAGTGGGGAGTGGAGTGTGGATATCAGACCTATATAAGATCCAGACAGGGTAGCAGGGGCCGTAATCTCAATGCTCCTGTGGTAAGACAGGAGACGGAGACAGAATTCCTGGAAGCTTGGGCCTACATAGCCTGGTGTACATGGTTCCAAGCAACAAGACATCCTGTAACAAGACAGAAGGCAAGAACCCACGTGCAGTGTTGTCCTCTGACCTCCACGTGTGCCCTGTGGCACAGGCACACCTGCACTCACTCTTGTGAGCATGCATACATGCCACAAGATTAAAGATATATTCGTAAGGAAAGTGTTGGGAGTTCTGAGGCAGTGGAAGATGGAGGGTGGCATTGCCCAGAGATCAAGAATGCAACTAAGGGTCCTCAGTAGGAACCCTTCTCCAGCGCCTCTGCTGTTTCTTCTTACCTAATAATGCAGCACAAGCAGACCTCATTGGCAGCCCTTCCCTTGCGTCCAACTAGAAGGAAGTTGAGGCTCATCAACCAGCAGAATGTTGGGTGTATGGTAAATGACAGGTGTCATGCATATGAAAAACCAGCTTCAGTATTTCCCTTTCAACAGTGGCATACATTCTTCAAAGGCACCACGCACAGACTCATTGCACATGATTCTTCTAAGTGCTTTCCGTAAGATTTACAAGTTAAGCACAAAATTACCACTGTATTCATATGAAGACAATATAACAGGTTGAACACATCAATCCCATAATATATAAGACCTAGAGATTCTGGATTTTAAACTGTCATTCAAACCCTTAATAGGAAAGAGATTGTGACTGAACAATTTAGTCAATCTAGTCAGAAGAGTTTATTCAGAAACACCTTGTATATAATTGCTTACTAGCTTGATCTGCCCGGATTTACATCCCCAGCTCATTGAGGCACAGAAGCAAAACCACATATGTTCAATTCGATTGCTTTCAGAGCCAAATGTTTTCCTTGTCTTTGCTCATTGATAAAACTGTTGGGGATTCTAAATATGCAGCCTTATCATTTGCAAATACATGAGACAGTATTCAATGCCCTCGAGTGCTTGATCTTTCTTCACACTAGACAAGTTTTGCACCCAGGCATGGGAAAACAATCATATCACTAGTTAATTTTTGTCTGACCACAAGTCTTATTTTGTTATCTTAATCTTTGCTGCTTCTGTGGGTACAATAAGAAGTTCTATACATCTTACTTTCTAAATAATGAACCCACATTTTCAATTTGATACATATTTATTAAAATCCAAGGTATTCCAGGCATGTTGGTATGCAGTACAGCTCCGCTTTTGAGGTTTTATAATCTGAGGTAGACTCTGCCTGGCCTAGCGTTCCTTACCAATCGATAGTTACTAAACAACTGGTCAGGTCAATGGAAATCCAGTCTCAAAGGAAACGAGGGGTTTCCATTAAACCAGTCTTCCACCTGTCGCTGCAACGCTTTCTTTCCGACCCGCCCTCAGAACACCTGCTAACTTACCAGGCCTAGATACTGCAGAGGTGAGGAAAGCCTGCCTTGTTTTTCTGTGTGGATTGGTCCAGGTGATTGGATTGCTCCCTTCTTGAGAGAGAATTAGAAAATCACATCTCTGTCCTTTTCTCTTAAGGAACCTAGAGGACACTTGGGCACAATTTCCCCATTTCAGAGAAGCCTTTCCTAAGCATGACAGCTGATGGAGGCTTCTGCTTTAAATGAGGATGTTGCCATTTGCATCAGGAAACCTGGACTGAACGCCATAAGCCGTGAAGTAAGGGAAAGCCATTCTTATCACCCTAACCCATGATCCTATTCGTTCATCTGAATGAAGAGTCCACACTGCTGATATTTACTGAGTAGGGCTTGAGGGCCAACAGGCCAGAATCAATAATGCAGCTGGATCAAGTGTAGTGGAAGGTGGTAGGTGGCAGAGGAGGCCTAAACATCATCATGTCTGCTCCCTTCTAGCACCCACTGAGAAGATGGAGAGCAAATGTTCAAAGGGGCTACATATTGGAGTTCCAGTGCTTTTATAAGGCATTTGGAGCCTATGGCTTCTTTCTAACTTGATAGATCCTGCACCCCATCAGAAGACTAGAGATCTATTCTCCAGCAAGGAAAAGAGGCTATCTCTGGCCTAGACACTGTGAGCGTGGTTAGGAAGAGAAATGTGATACCAAAAGGGGAGAAATGGGAAAGCCTGCACACACACACACACACACACACACACACACAAACACACACGCACACTCACGCACACACACACACACACACACACACACACACTCTTTAGATAGCCCTGTCTTCATTCCTGTCCCAGCGCTCCCTGCCAAAGCTTTACAGTCACATTAGAAAGGCTTAACCCTCCCAAGAGAAATCTAATCAGCCCTAAGGAAAACATCTCAGCTATAATATTGATGGGTTCTCATCATAACACTATTCAACAAAAGCAGAGACTGAGCAGTTCATACAAATGGAACTTCCATTTTCTTAAATATGTCAAAGAACCAAGGAACTACAAAAAAAAAAAAAAAACCTAAAAAGCACAAAACAAAGAAACCAATAAAATAAGAAAATAGACGACTCTACTTGAATGGCAGAAACCAAACTAGAGAAAATAACATGGGTAAAAAAACTAAATGAATAGTATTCACTAGCAGGCTTAGAAAATTAAGAAATTGTCATGCAAAGGGAACACTGAGAGAGGAAAAATAACTCCTGGATATCACAGCTGTGACAGCATGCATTTAAAATATTTAATAGAAAGAATGAAAAGTTAAGTCTGAGGAAATTTCTCCCCAAACTGTACAACATGACACAATTGAAAATAGGTTATTATTGCGTTTTGTTTTATTCTGAGACAAGTTCTCATTTCTGACCAGCTTACTCACCATGTAGAACAGGCTGGCCTCGAACTCACAGAGACTTGCCAGCCTCTGCTTCCAGAGAGCTGGGAATAAAGGTGTACACCACCGTACCTGGATCAATGGAAATTATTTTTAAAGTGTGGCATAGTGGATGAAAGAAGTGAGGACCCATTTACTGTTGGGAAAGGGAGAAGAGAGAAGTGCTAAGGCCGGGGACTGGGGGATGGACGGCAGTAATAAGCAATAAGTGAGTAGCGATAGCAATGCAGGGATATAGATATCACCGAACTTCTGTTGGCAGTTGTCGTGGAAAAAGAAAATCAAGGTCATCTGGCAGAGACGGCTAGTTTTCATAACAAACTTTGAACGGCTCTTGAAAACATATTTTGTATATAACTTAATGAAAATAAACATTGTTTTTTTTTCTAAATTAGTGCACCTGCCTTTTAAAATCATAGCTCTGTCTCATGCATTTTGAGCATATTATTGAATTCTCTAAGTGTTCCTTATCTTTATATGGGGGGGATATCACACAATATATATTTGTGAATGTCCAGTATAATGTGTGTGAAGAGTTAGTCGAACTATCTAGTATGAATTATAAAGGCACAATATATGTTAGCTGTTACTTTTTTCTTTTTTCACTTTATTAAAATATAATAATATCACCCCTCCTCCCTCCTGCCCTTTCTCATGCTCTCCATCTCCCTTTCAAATTGTTGACCTACTTCTTATTAATGTTACACATATGAGTAAATAAATATACAAATGTAACCTGCTGAGTCTGATTGGTGTTATATATTGCTATATATACTTGGATGTATGTATTTTTTTAAAGCTGATCATTTGGGATTGGATAATGATTTAGGGGGCCCATCTCTAGGAAATACTAATTAATTTTTCACTCTCTTGACTGTATTTACTTGCTTGCAGCTCTTCATCTAAGAATGGGGTCCCATGGGATTTCCCCCATTCACATTCACATTGTTGGGTCAACTGGTGATGCCATTGTTTAGGTCTTGTTTAATCAGCCATGTTGTTGAGATTTCATAGGTGTAGCTCCCTGTTATAGCTAGAAGACACAGTCTTGCAGAAGACATCCTGGTTCTCTGTCTCGTATTATCTTCCCACTTCTTCTTCTGTGATGTTTCCTGAGCCTTGGGTAAAAGTGTGGCATTGTGAATGGATCAACTCAGGCTGGGTCAGCTGTTCCCTGCATTTT
The DNA here is from genome assembly GCA_902168405.1 of Peromyscus aztecus. Lineage (NCBI taxonomy): Eukaryota > Metazoa > Chordata > Mammalia > Rodentia > Cricetidae > Peromyscus > Peromyscus aztecus. The sequence goes on along the minus strand of CABHPQ010128865.1, from coordinate 35,070 downwards.
GACCAGTTGTGGATTTCTGTAAAGTTCTCTGTCTACTGTAAAAAGGAACTTCTTTGATAAGGAGGTGAGAGCTATAGTTATCTGTGGGTATAAGGACAAGCATTTTGAATGCGGTTGGGGACTGTACTGGTTTGGGAAGGTGGCAGTAGTAGGCTCTCTTCTGAGATCTGTGACCTTGCTAGCCACAGGTGGCTGGTTAGGTTTATAATAGCAGGCATTATTTACCTCCCGTTGAGTGGGCCTTAATTCTGCTTAGACAGCCATTAGTTACCACCAAGATGTAAGTGCCACTATTGCATGTTTAATGGTATCTCGGTGTGCTGATCATTGATGTTATTCATAGAGGCCACAGCTGGGGAAAACTATTGCCTTCTTCCACAGCACCTTCCTCAGGAAAGAACTTTCAGATCAAACCTAGCTCCATTACCCCTAGTCCTGTGTCCAAAGTGTGACTTCAGAGAGGCAACCAAAGACAGCACTGACTGTCACTTTTATTCCTACATGAAGTGAGAATACATTTGTTGGTCATTTTAGAGGGAATTCCTGCCTTTCATCTTTAAGATAACAAAGATTTAAAGGATTTGGTCAGAAAACTACATTTCCAGATGTTCTTGGGCTTTGTAGGGAAAAAAAAGTGATCAACCATAGGTTCTACCTCTCTGTATCTGAGACACAGGCCTAGAGTTAAAAGTTAGTGTGTGAGAAAAGGCCATCTGGGTATCTTTATTTTGTGACAACCAAAACTTTATCATTTAATTTCTTTTCTTCCTCTAATGAGTTTCAAGGTATTGATCTTCAGAAGAAAGAAAAGCATTACCATTATTCTGTGTATTTGGCAGAATGGTACTCTAAAGCTGCTCAGACCCCTTTCTTTGACTCTGACCCTTGCCTGACTCGGCACAAGAAGCTTCCTAGGTGTTACAAAGGTTCCTCACCATAAATAAAACACGGATAATTTTCTAGATTGTCTTAGGGGCCCAATCTAAACACAGGAGCTAAAAGCAGGGAATTTTCTCAGGTTGGAGGCCAGAGAGAAGTGGAACAGGGGAATCAGGGAATCAGAGGATCGACCTGCCACATCAGGAGCCACTTGAGAAGCATGGAAGGATTGCAGGTGACATCTAGGAGCAAAGGTCAGTCTTGGGCCAATGGCTAACAGGAAGCAAGGAGGCCAGGTGTCCTATTGCAGGAAATAGAATCCAGGAAACAAGCTGAACAAGCTTCAAAATAGACATTTCTTTTGGTGGTTTTGAATGAGAATGGCCCCCATAGGCTATTCTATTTGAATGCTTAGTCACCAGGGAATAGAACTCTTTACTAGGATTAGGAGGGGTGGCCTTGTTGGAGCAAGTGTGTCACTGGTGGTGGATTTGGGGGCTTCAAAGCCCAGACCAGGCTCATTCTCTCTCTCTCTCTCTCTCTCTCTCTCTCTCTCTCTCTCTCTCTCTGCCTTTGGATCAGGATGTAGCTCTCAATTCCTTCTCCAGCACCAAGCCTGCCATGCCGGCTGCCACACTCTCTGTGTGTTGGTGATGGACTAAACCTCTGAAACTGTTAGCAAGCCCCAACTAAATGCTTTCTTTTATAAGCATTGCCTTGGTCATGGTGTCTCTTCTCAGCACTAGACCTGTGACTGAGACACTTCTTCAGCACGTGGGCCTGTTAGACCTTAGCAAAGGACTATGCTCATCCAGAAACTGTGATATGGTGAGTTTGGTTTGATTACAATGTGTGTGGTCAACATTTATGGCACCAGCAAACACTGACTCCATGTTCAAACAGGTTATGCCCCTGGTTCAGATCTGTTGGATCTGGTGAACTTTTAGAGCTTTTCCACATAAAAGCTCAATACTGTAGCATCTTGCATGTTTTGTTTTGTTTTGTTTTGAACCTTCTTTAAGGTATAAATATTTAGTACTTTCTTTTTATATTTTTTCTTTCTCTCATATATTACATTCTGACCACAGTTACCCCTCCCTCCTCTCCTCCTGGTCCCTTGCCCCCACCTTGTCTCTCTTCCAAATCCACTTCTCCTTCATTTCCCTTCAGAAAAGAGCTTTCCAGGGACATTAACTGAACACAGCATAGAAAGTTACACTAAGACAAAGCACATACCTCATATCAAGACTGGATGAGGCAACTCAGTAGGAGGAAAAGGGTCCCAAAAGTAGGCAAAAGAGTCAGAAACAGCCACCAAGCAACTTAGATGTCCCTCAGCCGAAAAATGAATAAAGAAAATGAGGTACATTTACACAATGGAGTATTATGCAGCTGTCAAAAAATGACATAATGAAATTTGCAACCAAATGGATGGAACTAGAAGATATAGTTAGTAATGTCACCTTTAGCAAATCAACGAGACTTTACTGAATCTACATGCTTTTGAATGGATAAAAAGCCAGAAAACTCACAATATCTCTCAATATAACTACCTTTCAAATGCTATTTGGTCATTCATTAACTTTATAAATAATTGAATACACTAATACATACCGTAAGGTACAACCGATCAATTTTTCTGTCATTTCTATCAGGCTACATTTTTAGCCTTCATCGACAGGTGATAAAATACATTACAGAAAATTATTTAATTCCTTTCTAAAATAGAATATTTAAGCACAAAAGGCATAACAATCCAAGGTTTAGAACGTCAGTGAATTAAAATGTTAACATTTCTGAAACTGTATATTATAGCAGTCTATAAAATACCCATATCCTATGAAAGGTCTCTGTGTTAAATGCTAGAAAGTGAAACCAAAGAAAACAAGGTAAGTTCCAAGCAAGGCCTTGAGACCATGTTAGTTGCAGAAACAGATCCTATTAAAACAGTGAATAAACAATGTAAGACTTGGGAGAAGGCTACAAACATTAACGAATGTCCTCATGTCCCCCCACACACCCAAAATTCCTGACAGATGAACTAGAAACACTTATTCTGGAGAATGGAGTGATATAATGTCGCCAGGTACTGCCAAACCCTAGCAAAGAAGTTTACATTTCTAATGGTAGAACCCGTGAGCTAGCAACTGAACACGAATGGCAAAGGGGAAGAAATTCTTGGTACATTTGAGTTCATCAGTGGCTAAAAGAAAATCGGTAGATGATCATGAGAAATACAAGAAGTGGGTTTTTGTAAGAATAAAGTCCAAACTGAAGAAAGTTTGCAAACACTTGATCTTGTGTGGATGCAAATAGTGTGACATGTCAGACCCATCACTGTACTTGGAAAATGTAGAGAGAACACTGGGATGTTCATGAGGATTTTGGGCCCTCAGGAAGAAGAGGTAAAAGGGCTCCATCTAGATCAGTGTTGAGGATGTAAAAAAGTTTACTGGTCTCCATATCTGATAGTCTCACCTAAGTGACATTCAGAATCAGAATTAAGAATCCCTGGCAACACACACACACACACACACACACACACACACACACACTCACGATTTCTGCTATGGCAGAGACAATAGATTAAAGATGACAAAGAGACGGACACCAGAGAAGCTAGAAGGCCAGGAATTATCCATGGAACAAATCCGTCTGCCATTATTTAATAAGGTCTGTGAGCTAAGAATGATCTTTGCATTTTTAACTCAAACAAGGAAATAAAAAGATATTTTATGGCAAATATAAACTATTTGAAATACCAATACCAATACCCATAAAATGTTACCAGAATGGCCATGCTTTATATGCATATATTGTCTTTGACTGCCGTTGTACCCCAGTGGCAATGTTGAATAGTTTTGACTGAGACTAGCTGAACAACAAACTCTACAGTATTTATTGATTGACTTTTGTCATAGTTTGTTAACTTCTGGTTTATGAACTACTTAATAGGTTTTATTTCTTGAGTAATCTTGGACTCCCATAAAAATGGAGCATGAGATAGAAAGATTTTCCTTCTCCTGCTTTTCCTGTGTAGGACTGTTCTCCGCCACCATCAGGATCCCCCACTAGAGCTGTGTATCTGTTACAATAGATGAACTTACAGTGCCATATCACTATGAGCTGCAGCCAGGAACTGCTACTCGGGCTCATTCTAGGTTGCAATCCTATGGGTTCAGATAAAGGTAATGGCACACGTCTCTCACTGTGATGTCATACAGACCCTGTGCTCCACCTAACTGACTTTCTATGGGGAGAAAAATGCTAACCACGGGTGGAAATGGTCCAAAAATAGATACATAAAATAGCCAAACAAAACTGTAAGTGTAACTCTGATAGCAGTGTGGAGGATGGGTAAGATGAAGAGGCACCTGGATACAGATAAACCACTAAGAGTTTAATCACGGGAACACAAATTAGAGGTGAAAAAAGAGTGTGCCTGGAGAAGAGGGAAAGAGAAAGACAAAAATGAGGACGCCAGCTTATCTACTGAATTAACAAAATCTAGTTAGAAAGACTGATGTTTCCGTTAAAAAGTAATTCCTTACGTAAAAGCATATAAAACTATTTTCATGTGGTCTTTTAAATCCTTTGAATGGTGTGACATCAGAAGCCACTGAAATTCTAAACACAGTTAGAGAAGCCCACTCCTCCTCTGGGGTGTTCACCATGCTCTTCTTTACATCCCTTTCTCCCTTTACTTAATGCAAAGCTCAAATTCACTTTACAATCTTCCTTAATTCGTTTCCAAAAAAAAAATAAGTAAAGGATGATGTTTGACCTGAATGACATTGTTTCAAGAAGACAAAAGGAGAAACAAGTTGAGATAAGAATGGGGAAATAGGCGTAAAATGGACTTGAAATTCAATATTCGAAAAGTAGAGAGCCTGCAAGGTGTGTCTTGCCCCTGAGACACTCAAGTGCTTTTTTGCCTATGACCACATGCTGTTACTATACTGTAATCCCTCAAGAATATAATCTGCACTTAATTATTTAGTGCTGTGCCACAGCAGATGGGATTAATGGGTAGATGGCAGACTTGTTGACTGTTTGGATTAGGTTGTGAACTTGTTAAGGGGGAGAGTGTATTTTAAGTTGTACCAGTGCCACTTAGCTTTCAAGTCAGAGCAAAGAACGCTGTAGCTATGGATAAATGGTTTGTGACAAATGTCAGTGGGATGCATCTTCCCACCTATCAGAAAAGAATTCATTAGCCATCATGCTATTTTTCAATTAGCCAGAGTTCCATAACATCGCTTTCAATAGAGATATGGCCAAGGAAACCTCTCCTAACTTTGCACTGCTATAGAAAAAGAAATTTGCTTTTTACCTTCCTGTCCTTGGGGGACTCAAAGAGACAATGGTTGCTATTTTGAAAGATAAATTGTTGGGGAAGTTGATGGTTCAGATGAATGGGCAAGCACTTTGGCAGTGAAGAAAGAATAAACACTAGAGTATTCGGAGACCCATTAAAGATGCCATCCCCAGAGGCTGAATAAACCTATCAATGGTGACATTATTCAAAACTATAGTCCAAGCTGCAATTGTTTGGCAAATAGACTCTCACACCATTAGGGGAAATGATAGGGGGTGACACGGGGTGACAGGTAAAATTGAATAAGCCTACCTGTTATATGTACGGAATGCCAGGGGTCATTTCTCAATGTGTGGATTGCCATGGGAGGTTATAACAAGCTGAGTCGTTGGAGAAAGAATACAAGTAAGGAGTATCAGTGAGAGGTCAGGTGGATGTGTGGCTGGTGCTAAGCAGTGATGATGGAAGTTAATGAATCAAATGAGGCCGGAAATAAAGAGTACCGTCTTCAAGGACTCGGAAGAGGTCATGATAAACATCTGTGATTTGAACCTTTCCCCCTTATCTCTTCTGCTCTCAGTTACCACTCTGTCATTACAAATTAAGGTGTATTTTCAATACCTGATATTCAGTGGACACAATGTGAATCTAAAAGAATATTTTTTTTCCTTTTCTCAACTTAATATCCACAGGTATTTAGCCAAGACAACCTTCTCATCAGTCATACACACAACAAAATAAATTACAAATTATGTTCACTCATTAGGACAAAGGTGTATTCTTTTAACTCTCTTCTTAACAGGTAGATGTATTCCTGAAAATACTGTAAGATTTCTGGAGAGGTACTTTGTTTAATGTGGGACATCTCAGCTGATGAAGCAAAGTAAACAGGTCCAGAGAAAAATGAACAGACTTCGTAAGAAGGTGATCTGAAAGAGATAGAAATGAGGCTGAGAAGTAGTGAACCCTTTGGGCTAATCTGTCCCGCCAGCTCCAAATCACTGTCACCAGTGCAATATGCAGATTCGAAGCGGACAATATCTACAATCTGTAGTGAATTGGACAGCAGCTCACCTGTCCATCAGCTGGGGCTCAAGAACCGCCCCCCCCCCAACTCCACATCATGCTTGTCATCTTTCAGCACCCGCCCATTTAAAATACAAGATGAATTGTCCTTTATATGACAAGAGTAACTTTCAACTGAATAGTTCAAAACACTAGCCAAATTCTCACATTTTTCCTAAGAGAGTCATGGCATGTGGAATTCTTTTTAACCAATTGTGCTTTTCTTGTAAAACGATCAGAAACCATTAGAAAATAGTTGGTGGGATGGATCATCCTTGGCAATTGTGCATTGAGTAAAGAAGGATTCACAGACCTGCCTTGGAGGACTCAGCTGTCAATAACACAGAACACTATGACTAATCTCAAAATGTGGCCAGTGGTGGGATAAATGTTGAGGGAAACAAAAGAAAAAAGAAGCCCTCCTTACTTCGAGAATGGTAAAAAACAAAGAAAAAAGCAGAGACATCTATATTTTAATATTGCCTCTACACATTTTTGGGAACATGTTTGAATCTTTCTGAGTCTTACTAGCCTTACTGAGTACCTGTGCAAGCATAAGGAACTGAGTTTGGATTTACAGCAACTACATAAACTGTGGGCATGGCAGTGCACACCTCTAATCCTGGTATAGGGGGTCAGGGTCAGAGACAGGTACAGCCCCAGAGTTTTATATTCAATCATTCCATCCAAACAACAAACAATAGGTTCAGTGAGAGATCCTGCCTCAAAAAATAAGGTGGATAGAAGTAGCAGAAGATAGCAAAGTTGATCCCTGACCTCCATAAGCACCCATATACACATAGACATCTATCACACCACACACGCACACACACACACACAATTAAATTAATTAATTAAAAATATTAAACAAGAATGATATCTTAGTTCAAGGGCAATGTTAACAAATATTGCTCTTTCATAGTAGGATACATGATGTTTTTGTCCAAACCTTGATCTCCTTCCTCAAGCCAGAAAGACAAGATATATCAGTTTTCTTATTACTGTGCCAAAACATATGAGCAAAGGAATTTAAAGGATAAGCAATTAATTTGGACTCGGGGCTCCAGGCTATGGTTGTTTGGCCCCAGATGTATGGGGACAACATCATGACAGCAGAAGTCCGTCAGACCTATTCATTATTAATATATTATTATTAATTATGCTCATGGGTCAGGATGCAGAGAGAGACAAAGGGAACAAGGACTGGGTAAACTCTATGAAGTTATTCTCCCAGAGATCTCTTTCCTCCAGCTCGTTCCTGCCTCTCATGCTACCAGAGCTTCCTTAAACAGTGCCACCAACTGGGCATCAAAGGTGACATTTTATAGTCAAACCACAGTTCAGGGCTTACAGGGCACAACAGCATTTTAGTGGAAGAGGCATGAGGTACTATAATGGACACAGTGAAGTGGAGTCGGAGTACTTGGCTTCTAGGTGCATTCTAAGAAAGACTACTAAGAATAACTACTAAAGTCTGATGAGGCAGATATCGCAGCAAAAACACTCTGTGGGGCAACGCTGCTCATCTCAAGGCCTGGAAGAAAAATTAAAAAAAAAAAAGAGAAAAGAGTGGAACCCCCTCAGTGACTGGAAAACTGCCCCAGAGGCCCTACCACCTCTCAAAAGTTTCAACAAATTTCTAATAGCACCAGCCATGTTGGGGACTAAGCCGTCAGTGCCTGGGCCTCCAGTGACCATTTCACATCCAAACTGGAGCACATACATTCAGTGTTTTGCATCTCATCTTAACGATGCTAGTGCTAGGCTCTGGGTGTTTATGTATAGTGGTGAGGCTGCTATTCTGTTTAGCCGTGGATCTGCTGGGATGTCCGGGTTGATTCCTCCACAAAACTCTCTAGAGCAGTGGTTCTCAACCTTCCCAATGCTGTGACCCTTTAATACAGTTCCTCATATTGGGATTACCTCCGGAACCATAACTTATTTTATTGCTACTTCATAACTGTAAGTTTGCTACTGTTATGAATTGTAACGTAAATATCTGTGTTTCCTGATGATCTTAGGCAACTCCCATGAAAGGGTCATTTGACCCCCACGAAGGCGGCATGACCTGCAGGGTGGCTGAATGTAGATTGGCCCAGAGCCAGGAGAGTGCAGATTCTGTTTAGAATCGAGGAGACAGAAGGCATTTGGGCAGCCTGGATATTAATACAATCAGTCTGCCAACTTCTTCAGTGGAATTCTGAGTTTCTGGTTTATCTAATCTCAGGGGAACTAGTCCCCACATAATTCAGAAGGATCATGTCTCCTGTTACTGTCCCTACTCCTGAAATCCCTTTATCATTGGGTCAAAATATCATTTGCCTCTTGGGTACCTGCTAAAAAATGAGAGAAATTGTAATTCCAAATAGCTAAATGAACCCTGTCTCTTGTGTCTTGGGGCAGAATTCCTGCACCTCCTTCCATTGCCTGGGGAGACGAGAGAACAAAGCTGACTTCTCCAGGGCATCCAAGTATATCCATTCCAATATGGCTTTGCCTCCCTCCACAAGTAGCTCACTAGTCTCTTCCTATTAACAGAGGACAACCTGAATCTCATTTACATATTCCCACATTAACCAGTCCTCATCTGCTTTTTATACTGTACCTGTCTATCTACAAACCTCTCCCAAAGTCTCCGTGCATAATCTACTTCTCAGGAGCTGTGTTCCTTCAAGCCAGAAAGATGCCCTACATATATTTTTTTTCTTAAAAAAAAAAAAAAACTGATCACTCTAAAAACAGCTTCAGCCAATTTAAACGACTTTTTATAAAATATCATTTGCATCAGGTTTTTGACAAGCTGCCGTTTCCCCGGCCCATTATGAAATGAAACAGCTGAGCTACCAACTCTGGGAAAAGCTGATTTGGGGGCTGGAAGCTGTCACTCAATAGCCATGGTCACAGGTCGAGAAGCTAGCTTCAGCCTCCGCTTACACAGCTTATCCTGGGAAACGAGGGAAAACTAGATCAGTCTGAAGAAGCCAGGGAAGGACTTAATTCCTCTAAATTATGTAAGTGGAGAAAAAGATCCTGCTGATTTTGCACTCTGTGGGGCCGGGATGCCTATGAAGCTCCTCAGACTTCGTAAAGGACTCTGTGGGGGACTAAACTTCTTTAATTCACCAAGGAAGCTACTTGTAGGATGGCTTAACAAATGCCTGCCTGCTCGCTCCGGCAGAAAGAAATCCCCAGCTGTGGTTAATAGTCAAACCCAGAAACCAGTTTGAAGATTGCCGGGAATTAAGGAATTGTCTAGGACTCCGGTTGGTTTTTCCTTCTCCCTGCCCATCATTTCGCCACAAGATATTACACGTCCCAAATCTGTCTGGTTTTCTGTTTTTGAGAAGGAGTTTTGTTGTGAATCCCAGGCTGGCCTCAACTCTCAGCCCTCCTGTTTCAGCCTCCCAGTGCTGGGATCACAGACATGCACCCCAGCACTTGACTCGTACCCTACGATGGACAGAACTGTACGATTTAGATACACACAGGAAGGCAGGTGGAGTGTACTCTCTAACTGGTCCCCAGATGGGCTAAGCCAGAGCCAAGGCTCTGGATGAGGGATGTTTGTTTTCCAGTCCTGTCTGGTTGTAACAGGAGAGCTTCCCTAGTTCCTCCAGTTCAAGTGCTCAGGGGAGGCAGGAGGCAGGAGGGTTACAAGTTATTAAAGACTATGTAAGAAAACTCTTTCTCAGAGCACGAAAGGAAAGAGAAAAGGAACAGAATTTCCCTGTTTCTCTTTGGGAAGCAAGCTCAAGCTTGTCTTGGCTCCAATCAGCAGGCTCTTCCAAGGACGGGGAGAGGGAGGATACTCCCTGAGAAAGATGTGAATTCCCCACGCCATCCCCAGCTTCCTCACAGAAACTCAGACCTGGGCAGAGTGCTGGTCAAATAGTTGTAGAATGTGCCACTGCCCGTGTGTTGTTTTTATGAGGTTTGTCCACGGATTGATAGAGATTGTAGACTTGGGGAGGAATACCATGAAAGGATGTGCCCACTGCATCAGCTCAGGAGTGGATGATGAGTCGACGTGACTCGGCATCCGTCAGCCTGGTGTGAACACTTGGCTGACTACATCCCCACTGTAAAAGGATACGGATTTTCTTTTCATGTTATTTGTTATAAAGACTTCCAGTCCAGCCGGCTTTCAAGGGAGCTGCACCTGACAGAAATAAAAACTTTGAAGAGTTTATAGACACATTGAAATCGTAAATCCAATGACTATTTTTGGAGAGACAGTACTGAAAGTTTCATGCAGGAGTTTTAGCATCCACTTAAGGGTCCAATTTGTAACAGGGTTCACTTTTTTTTTCTTGTACCCTCCCCCCCATCTAATTCTGTTGGCTAAAGAGAAGTCCTTCCTTAAGTTTCAGTTCCTTAACTTAGGAGGGTTATGCCTCTTGTGATATGACCATCAGGAGACTCTTTTACCCCCTCCTCAGATCCTGCCTGGAGCTGTACATGTCAAGACATGTTAAGACCTCCCATCCCCCAAGCCTCAACTCACTCAGCAGAAAGCAAACAAAAATGCTGCCCTCAGTCCCATTGAAATGAACTGAAGGACTGTCAGTGGGGAATGTCACAGCGTAGACAGAAACCAGTGTAGACAGTGAGCACACAGAAATGTCCAGAACAGAGAACTCAGTGGTAAGTTGTTTATTTTGGCACATAAATGGGGTAGGTAACTCATTAGTGGCTTCATTTTTCCTTTCTCTCTTCTTTCCTTAATCTTTTAAGGATCCATCCTTACTATATAATAGCCCACAGTCCCTTCTCACCTGCTCATGTCCACGTGAACTGGCTTGTCTAACAGGAATCTACAAATGCTGGACCATGGAGTAGATCTAACTCCACTTCCAAAGGAGGAGAAGTCATTTGAAGAGCAAAGGCCTCGCCCAGCCCAGGGACTCCTGCCGACTGCCTCACTATAGACCCCTGTGTCCAATACACCGCTGCCCTTAACACTCTCTGACTCCTTGAAGATGGAGACTCCGGACCTCCTCCAGGTCAGCCTTGACTATATGGGTTCCTTCCACCCACTCCCATCCCCCACGCTTTCAGGAGAGCAGTGAGCAAAACGCACCTCAGATCTCAGTACCAAGCTAGATTGCGGCAACTTTCTAATGGTGGCTCCATTCATATAACTCATTCTCCGTTGATTATTTAGACTCCCTCCACTCTATTCCTTCCACTGTTTGTTTATTTGATAATTTATTCACCCCACCTCGGGTTGATGGGTATTCATTTCACTCGTGTTCCAGGCTCCTCCGATAATTGTGAGGTACAGATTTTAACCCCCCTTCCACAAGTGAAGAAAGTGGGGCCCAGAGCCCGTGTGTGGCACACCTCCTCACACAACCGCCCCACTCTGCGCTCTCAGCTCTGTCTGGCTTTGTTGGGCATACACATTACTACACACCGGGAGGAACAAACACTAAACAAATGAGCAAACTAACAAGGAAAGCTGTAAATTTGCAAATTCGCTTAGCAAAATTTAATTGGTATAAGTAATCTTATTCTGAGAGCACAGAGAAACAGGACAGGCATAGAAAGAGTTTCAATTCCAATCCTACAAACAAATTTTATTCAGCGACAAACAGGCTTCTCTGTCTGTTCAAAGAGATTTCTGTCGCGTTGGCTTTGCCTGAGTAGTCAGCGTATATCATTTTCTTTGGCCTGATTTGTTTCGTAGCGAGAATGCAAATGTGAACCCTGTGTAGGCAAGCCCAGCAGCTGGTTTCCTGATGACTCACTGTGACCCCAGCATAGACGTTTTATCGGTGCTTCCAGGAGGCCATGAACCCACCCCACCCCTCCCCCCACCCCAGGGAATGAAGGCATGTCATGCTATGTCAAAATGGCACTGAAGACGCTCGGTTTACGTTGCTAGGTGTGTCTCTCGGTTTTTGTGGCTTCTTCTGTGGGGCTCTCACACAGCCAGGGCCCCTCCCTTAACTGCCCTTAACACTTAGCGTTCTCCATGTTTAGAGGTCAACAGCAGCAAAGAAGCCAAGTTATCAACAGATCATGTCCTAACAGCTGAACTGGCAGAAATGTCTGGCATCCTGCCTTATTGCTGGTACACAGGAAGCACTCAGTGAAGCTTTGCAGACCAAAGCCATGAATGAATGAATGAATGAATGAATGAATGAGGAGAAGTAGATTGGAAGACTTCATGAAGAATATGGGGCTCAAACAAGACCGAGAATTGTGCTGGGGAATGGTAGCTTTCCCCAAAAAAGTGAATACTGTGACTTCTACAGTGTTAGGCAGTGGCGGTTGATAATAAGACTTCCCCTTCATCAGACACCCTGATAAACAGTTGATGCAAACACCTTGTAATGTCCCTACAATTACCTTCCAAGTCCTCCAAGGAACTGCTTGGTATGTGGAATTGGTCCATAATATCAAGGAACGGCATGCAATCATTTAGCACCCACATACACAGGGGTCACTTAACTCTAATTCCACGTTCGAAACACAAGTGATCCTAATCTTATTAACCTGAAATGAACCAGTTCTGAACTCTAGGACTTAGTACCTCATTTTCAGGTTGGTTTTTTTTTTTTCTTTTTTCAGGAATCCTTTCTTGATATGTGTGTGTGTGTGTGTGTGTGTGTGTGTGTGTGTGTGTGTGTGTGTATGTATGTATGTATGTATGAAACACAACACAAAATAGCTTACACTAAAGGAGCTCATTGTCCCATTTAACTAGATAGGCTCACAGAATCAAGCACACAGAGAGATAACAAAGGCAGCTCTGAGGCCACCAAGCACTACACAAAGGCTTGACACTGACATGATCATTTCCCTATGCATCTGTCAATCAAATCAACTTGTCTCTGATTTTATTCTCTTCTTCCATTGACAGTGATTTCTGAAACGCAGTCAGAATAGAAGAAAATTGGCTGAAATTTTCTGCAAATAATTAAGACATCAAATATACACTATTTCCAAGAAATTATAGAAATAAATGGAGCTACCGGAAGCCTGGGAAAAGAATAAATAAAACACATTTGGAGGGAAACATTGAAAAATGTCCTGACATTGAGATCTCAACCCAAACTGACCTTAAATTTATGATTCTCGTGCCTCAGCCTTTTTAGGAGCTGAGACCACAGACATGAGACACCATGTCTGGCAGAAGAATGTCCAGATGTGTTCTGTGTCCTTTATAACTTCCTTTTATTTAGTACAATAATCATATGGTGTGGGAGCCCATTTTCAGGTTCCTCGTGACTTTACCCAGCAAGTTCGCAAAGAGAGGAAGATTAGGACCACTGGCCTGAGCGCAGGTGTCTGAGATGGTCTGCACTTGGCTGTGCTGGGGGAGGGTCTTTTGCCCCACCCCTCAGCATTCCTGTAAAAACCCCAGGGCAGAGACAGTCGGGGCCCCTGGTGGATTAAGTTCCAGGCCCTCTCGAGGCGATCCTGTATTTTCTATCTTTATCTCCCCCCTCTAAATCCTTCTATTTAAGAAGTTAAAAAACTGTCAAGATCAATAAATATCAAAATAAACAAATTAGTTTGAGAAAGATTAAAGTAGAGCTTCTAAAACTGAAATATATAATTATTAAAAATATCCAAAGGAGGGTTAAATATTGGAACAGACATGTTTATAGAGAAAATAAGAAACTCAAATGTCAATATGATAAAAATATATAAATAAATAAACCGAGAATTGAGAGATTGAAACAGAAAAGCGAACTTAAAATGGTGAGTTAGCAAAGCATCTTGTACCTGAGAAGGTGTTAACAGGGAACCTGGGTAGGTAAGGCTGAGATAGCACTTTGGCAACTTCCCTAAAATGAATAGAAAACATGAATCCTTGGAACCAGAAAGTCACCCTCTGTTGTGGAATATTATTTTAACTAGGTGAAGATATGTTACACTTGTTTATGCTACTGAATATTACTTTAACTGCATAAAGATGTGTTACTTTGTTTATGTTGTATTTGTTTAATTATGAAAAGATGTGTTTCACCTTGCCTGCAAGCACCTGATTGGTCTAATAAAAAAGCTGAACAGCCAATAGCTGGGCAGAGAAAGGATAGGTGGGGCTGGCAGGGAGAGAGAATAAATAGGAAGAGAAACCTAAGGGAGAAGAATAAACAAGAGAAGGGGGAAAGAACTAGGGTCAGGCCCAGGACAAAAAAACCAGGCAGATGACAGACAGACAGACAGACAGACAGACGTCGAGAAGCAGTGAAGGTAAGATATACAGAAGTAAGAAAGGTAATAAGCCCTCAGGCAAAAGGTAGATAAAGAGAAACAGGTTAATTTAAGTTAAAAGAGCTAGCAAGAAACAAGCCTAAGCTAGGCTGATCATTCAAAACTAATAATAAGTCTCTATGTCATGATTTTGGAGCTGATTGGTGGCCAAAAAAAAAAAAAGCACCAAATATTAAAGTCCTGTCCTTCCCTACAACACAGACTCAAATTGAAGTGATAGTAAAGATAATGCCTTAGAGAAAAGAACTGGTGGACCCACAGGGCAGCACTGGGATAGATGGGCATCTGACATTTAGATGGATGGGGAACCAGTGTGCTCATCAATAGCACCTTCCGGTATTTTCAAATGCGGAAAGACATATGAATCTACTTGTGTATCCTGTTTAAAAGAAATCATTAAGAACAGAAATGACAGGGGGATGGTGAGTTTAAGGCTGGTCTAGCCTATCTAGAGTTCCAGGCCAGCCTTGGCTACAGAGAAAGAAATTGCTGGAACATGAAAATATAAAATAAAATAAAAAGCAACAAGAATGAAATAAAAATGCATTCATATACTCAAAAACTGAGTGTGACATCAAGCCCTGTAAGCCTTCTAAAGAAAGTTATTCAAGAAAAAAAATTACCTTAAGGATAAAATAATGGATAAAAACATACTGAATGTACAGTTTAAACTAACAGATATTACTTGTAGAAACTAATAAAAAATAATTGTTAAGGGAAAATAATGGAATTTAAATAGAAAGTCTAGGAAACAATATCATGTAGATTTGAAGTGTTTACAATAAAAGGATTTGCCTAACTACATTTGATGAGCCTTTACTACAAATAGAAACTGCTGCGCTGGTTGAACCGTTATAAATTATTGTTCTTATCAAATTTCTATCGTAGTGGGGGAAGGCAACAATAAACAAATGAGTGAACTAATTCAAATAATGCAAATTCTATTGAGAAAAACAGAAAGAGAGCTTACTCCTTTATCTGTCTCTCACATGCTCTTGGATTATTTTCAAAAATTTAGTAATACACCGAAAATTATCCTAGAAATGTTTAATTCTTGAAGAAGAGTAAAAACACTATAGTTAAGCATGTGAAATATTTGTTCTAAAACTCAAAGCTAAAAACCAGGACATATTTTCAAAATATTTAAGGAGATGCATAATGGAGGAAGAATCAATCAATTCGATTAAAGAACCAAAAAAAAATGAGAGATATCTGTACCCAAAACAAAGAATAAAAATAAATCAAAATATTCCAAGAATTACAGTCAATGAGAATGGGCCGGCGATTCTGAATAAATGGCATGAAATGTTAGAGCTGGGTACAAAGAGCAAAGCAAATTCAATTTAAATGAAACAAGTATCCCAGACGGACAGACGTCTAGTCTAAGGAAATGACATAAACACGTGGCACATATTAGCCAAAGACGTCTCCCGGTTCTCTACCACACCGGCCAAAATGGTTTTACCACAAATGTACATGTGAAGCTATAGCTGAAGAAAACTACAACATCATAAATGAAAAGCTTTACTTTCCCGAGACACATACTACAGTACCATTCAATCTCCCCAAATATGTCCAGGATAAAGAAAGAAAGAATCACGGGGAAAATTGAATATATCTTATTGTGTATTAGTAGCTTGTTCAAGTTAGCTGTAGGTCAAGCAGACCAACATAATTAGCATGAGGGTATTTAAATATTAACGACCTTAATTAATAAACACAAAGGGTGAAAAATATAAACACGAATAATGCAGTGTTTAAAATGTGTAGTACTCTTATTCACTAACATTAAGAGACCACTCCTCCACAGACCTTGTGTTGTCCTGATGGAAGGCAGACAACAAATGACAACCAATTTCACACTGTGTTTTGGGCTCTGATTTTTGCTGTTCTTGTGTGTTTGTTTTGTTTTTGCTTTTGGGTTATTGGTAGTGGTGGTAGGTGTTAAGTGTTTTGTTTATTTGATTTGATTTTTGTTTTGTTTTGTTTTCTGTGAGGTAGGGCCTCAAGTATTTAACTTGAACTTGCTAGGTAGCTGAGAAAGTCCTTGAATTCTTGATCCTTGAACCTCTTCTGCCTGAGTGCTGGGGATGCAAGCATGGGAGGCCGCGTCCAGTTTATGTGATGCTGGGGGTGAAACCAGCTTTGCATGTCCTAGGCAAGCGTTCTAACGGAGCTACATCCCCAGCCCAATGGTGGGTTTCAGATAAAAGGAAAGCATCTAGAAATGTA
Source organism: Peromyscus aztecus (assembly GCA_902168405.1). Classification (NCBI taxonomy): domain Eukaryota; kingdom Metazoa; phylum Chordata; class Mammalia; order Rodentia; family Cricetidae; genus Peromyscus; species Peromyscus aztecus. The sequence continues at coordinate 18,347 of CABHPQ010128865.1, read as the reverse complement.
AAAAGATCAAGATCAAATGATCATATAACAGCTACAGAAATATATCTTATAAAATTCAGCGTCTACCTATAGTGAAATACTTTTATCAGAGAGAATTTGAAGATAGTTATAAATGCATGCATGCATAATCCCAGCATTTGGGAGGATAACATAGGAAAATGAGGGATTTAAGGCCGTCTTGACTTATACTATATCAAGTTCAACATGAACTACAAAGTAATACCCTGTCTAAAAATAAAAAAAGGAAAAGAAAAGAAAAGTAAACAAATAAACAAAAAAAAGTCTGCTGCAGCTCAATCGTGCTTGTTTGCATAACATGTGCAAAGCCCTGGATTTGATCCCCGGTACTGCAGAAAGGAAAAAATTAATTTGATAAAATTCAGTATGTGTGCATAATGAAACTTCTAGCCAGCCAACAACACAACAACAACAAAATTATCAGTTCTAAACAGGTATTCAATAGTTAATCAGTTACAGTTTCACTGGATTTGGAATCAGCCTGGTGTGGCTTTGAGGAAGGTTTTCGAGAGGCTCTGCTGAGCAGGGAAGAAAAATCTTAAGTGTGAGTGGTGCCATCCCATGTGATTGGGGTTCTAGATTGAAAAAGGTTTTAAAGGGGTAGGGGAAGTCAGTGAACACCAATGCGCTTCTCTCTCCTCACTGGTCAGCCAAGCCATGAGGAGTCCCAGCCACATGCTCCCACTGCCATGAGCTCCACCGTGTCTTCCCCATCATGAGGTACCTAACTCTGCCATCCTCCTTCCTGTACGTTTTTATTTTGTTTCCTTCCAGTTATCTGACAACAGTGACAAGGAGAGCAAAGAACTACAGTTAGATCAGGCTAAGATTTAGAGAAACAAATCTTTGCAATAAATAAATAAATAAAACGGAGAGGTGATAAAGTGGGGTGTGGTAATTTTTATTTGTGCTGAAATGTGATATTTTATTTGTATGTTAATAAATAAAGGTTGCCTGGAGATCAGAGGTCATAGCGAGCCAAAAGCAGAAGTCAGGCAGTGGTAGCACACGCCCTTAATCCGATCACATGGCAGGCAGGGTGTCTATGGTCAAGGACACACTATGGAACAACCAAGTGTGGTGACACAGGCCTTTAATCCCAGTACCAACCATAGAGACCTGGAGGTCTGTATAGACAGGCAGTGACGAGGAAGTGATGTGGCTGGGCTTAGAGCCAATGAGAAGGCAGAACAGGAAGGCAATAAAAGCACACGTTAGACAGGAAGAAGCTCTCTCTTGGGAAACTACAGCGAGGTGGTAAGCTAAGGCTAGTCGTGACTATTCGCTATTTCTCTGATCTCTTCGGCTATCACCCCTGTATTTGGCTCTGTGTTTCTTATTTAATAAGACTGTTTAGAAATTCATCTACAGTGGGGGATGCAGTGTCTGGAGAGAAAATATTCTAAACAAGTAGAACAAAAAAGTGAAAAGAGCTGAAAGTTAATGTATACCTTGATGATTCCAGGCAAGAGGGGCAGTGTGGCTGAAGCCTGGACCCAAATAAGCCTCTAGGAAGGGAGTAGGAAAGAAGGTCTCGGGATCTTGAGACAAGGGCAGGCAGATTAATTCTGGCTACCAATATTTTATCTGATTTGTATGTTAACAACACCACTTTGACTTTTGTGATGTGAAGAAACTGAAGGGATAAAGCAGATGCAAGGAATCAAGTCAGGGACCATTACAAGACCCAAATCACTGAGGGTTAGAACTTGGCAGTAGCAGCCAGTCATGCAAATGACCACATTGGATTTCTTGAGAAATTGGCCTTGATGGGATTTGCTGACAGCTTGAATTCATGACAAGAAAGTCACATAGGACTCCAAGGTCTTTTTTCCTAAGTACCTGGAAGAATGGCATGGCTAAGTCCTCATAGGGGAAGCAGTAGGAACAGAATCGATGTGCTACACATGGAGCCCTTGGGTATCAACCAGACACTCATCAGAGGTACCATGCAGGCTGCGGACCTGTGAGACTTGACTTCAGAACAGTGGAATGGGCTGTGGGATGTTCTGTATGGCAAATGTGTTGCTAATAAAACACTGATTGGCCAGTGGCTAGGCAGGAAGTATAGGCGGGACTAACAAAGAGAATAAAAAGAACAGGAAGGCGGAGGGAGTCACTGCCAGCCACCACCAGGACAAGCAGCATGTAAAGATGCCGGTAAGCCACGAGCCATGTGGCAAGGTATAGATTTATGGAAATGGATTAATTTAAGCTATAAGGACAGTTAGCAAGACCTGCCACGGCATACAGTTTGTAAGCAATATAAGCCTCTGTGTTTACTTGGTTGGGTCTGAGCGGCTGTGGGACTGGCAGGTGAGAGAGATTTATCCTGACCGTGGGCCAGGCAGGAAAACTCTAACCACAGGAATGGGCTAGAGAGATGCACCTGACAATCACTAGATGAGTAGTTTTTAAAAGCCTGAAACTGAATGAGATCATTAAGGAAGGAAGTAGTAATAGAAAGGAGAAGGGATTCAAAAACCAAGTTTAGGGCCAACCTTCATTTAGTTAGGAAGCTGCTCTGGTATGAATGAACAATAACTCCACAGACTGCAGAGTTTGGACACTTAGTCTCCAGCTCTTGACATTATTTTTGAAGGGGGAAGTACCTTGAGAACATGGAAGAGCCTCGCTGGCAGCCCAGAAGTAGAACTTTGAAGCCCTGTAGCCTGGCCCTACTGTCTTGTCTACACTCTGCTTCTTACCGCAGAAGCATTGTGGCCGGCCACTGCTCACCCTCCTGCCCCACCATGCCTTCCCAGCCATGATGGACTGGAACTGTAAATCCAAATAAACCCCTCCTCCCCTCCGTTACACTGGTGATTGTCAGGTGTCTGGTGTTGAGAGCAACGTGCAGTTAATACTGAAGCTAAGGGGAAAAGACAGTGCAGACATGCGAAGGAGAAGTAATACATTAACTGCATCAGGGAAGGCCGCTAGGATAAGACTGAAACACAGAACAGAGATGGAAAAAAATACAGCAAAAAAAGAACAAAATACGCCAGGCGTTGGTGGCGCACACCTTTAATCCCAGCACTCGGGAGGCAGAGGCAGGCGGATCTCTGTGAGATCCTGGGCTACCAAGTGAGCTCCAGGAAAGGCGCAAAGCTACACAGAGAAACCCTGTCTCGAAAAACAAAAAAAAAACAAAAAAAACAAAGAACAAAATACGTTGAGCTATGTTTAAAATTAAAATCATAGAATGACCATATTGGATTTATTATAGAAATGCATGAATAATATGACATTAAAGATCTATTATGGCATCTACCACATTGACATGGAAAATGGAAAATCAAATGGTCACAGAGGACGAGGGAAAGGATTCAACAGAACTCAATATCAACTCTTAAAAAAAAGAATTGCAACCAGCTAGCAACAGACCAGGGACTCTTTTAACTAATTGTGTAGCATCCAAAATCTATAGCCAAGAGCTATCTCAAATAGGTGAGATATCTCTTTAAAAAATTCAAGAAGGCTCATTATTGAATGTTGTGTCTGGGTATTTATTGGATACTTTAATCATCACAGTAAGTATGAAAAAGTAAAGTTTTATCAGAATTGGCATGGAAGACAGAAAATACCATTAAATAATTGTATCACTGTAGAAAATGAACATCAAAAGAATTCTATAGGCAAAATGTCAGCATTAGAAAGAGTTTTGAAGTGCAACTAAACAAAGCATTAATATAAAATTGATTATATTTCTACATACTCAAAGTGGTTCTTAAATGCAATTTTAAAGGCAGTCATGTACTTACAGAAATAATGTAACATATATTGCACATGCATTTATATTTTACTTAAAATACACAAAAACTTGAGCAATTCATTTTATGAAAAAAAATATAACATTTGGTTTTGAAAACATTAGAAAATAACCAAATAAATGAACTTTGAGTTCAACAGTAAACAGCCAGGGAGGAGAGGAGGAAGAGGATAATATGTATGTATGTATGTGTAGAGAAAAATTATCAATGTACCATGAGATACACACACATATACACACACACACACACACACACATCAAAGTGCTATTAAAGATTGCTCACATGATGGAACTCTGTGCAACAGCTATGACAAAGGCATGGTGGTCATGAATCACAAGGCTGGATCTTAGAAACTAATGCGGGACAGAAAAGCAACTTTCCCCGAACTACAGACAGTGCAGTACCGTCTTCACGGTGCTCACAGGGAAGAGAACTAACTCTCCCCATTTAGAAATACAGACAGATGTGAGAACACTGGAAAGAAAAGCAAGGTACTAAAACCAAACTGTCAGAGGCAGTGGTTAGGAACACAGGGGAACTGAGGGAAGGTTAAGTCAAACTAAGGAAGCTTCGAGGACTTTAGTAAGTTTTCATTATTAAATGTATTTTTTAAAATATCTTTATTCTTAATTAAAAATTCAATTTAATCACCAAAGGATTTTATTATGACCTCCCCTCACCGCCCCTGTGAGCATATGTGTGTGTGTGTGTGTGTGTGTGTGTGTGTGTGTGTGTGTGTGTGTGTGTCTATCTCATGGTACATTGGTAATTTTTCTCCACACATACTACCTTCCCTCTCCCCTCTCCCTGGCACCCTTCCTTCTGTCAAATATCTCCTTCTCCTTTCAAGTATCATGTACATGTGCGTGTTTGTGTGCACACTTAAAGCTAGATACCACATATGAGAGGATACCTGACATTCAGTCATTCTCCCACACATTGCCCTCTTGTGTTCCAGCTTGCCCTCCTCTCTGACCTCCTCCTCCCTGCTCGCAATGCTCCTGCTACATTCATGTTAGATGCACACATATGCACAAATATTTACGTGCAGGGGTACAGTCAGTAGACAAGAGAAAAGACAGATTATTTGTCTTCCTGGGTCTGGTTTATTTCACTTAACATACTTATCTCCAGTTTCACATGTTTTTTTTTTCCACAAATGACATAATTTCATTCTTCATGGCCATTGTGCGTGCATATCATATTTCACTACCCATTCATCTCTTGATGGACATCTCTACTGTTGTGATCAACATGGATGTTCAGTATCTCTGAGGTGTGCCACTTAGAGTGTTTTGGTATGTCCAGGAATTCTATAGCTGGGATACATGGTGTTTCTAGTTATTTTTCTTTCATGAGAAACTTCCATACTGATTTCCATGGTGGCTGTACTAGTTTACCCTCCCACGAGCAGTGCATCAGGAGGATCCCCCCTCCACACACACACACACACACACACACACACACACACACACACACACACCAACATCTGCACCAGCATCTGTCAGTAGCTTTTCTGACAGCCCATAATGTCACTTTCATAGGTAATCTTTTCAGGATTCTGAGTCATAACTCACATGTTATTGTTTATTATGTTGTAAATTCTCCACAATAAAATGAGGGGGAAATTAAAAGATTGCTCTGGAAAACACCAGACTACCTTACCTGTGGGCAGTTCTTTCTTCCCTTTTCAGCATATGTCTATAGCTACAGAGGAAGCATGAATGGCTAGACAATGACTGTAAACACCAGGTAAAAAACAGTCCTTTATCACGATATCTAATATCTTTTTTAAATCATCATAAGCACGTTAATAAGCTCTTTAATAGTTCCTTATATTTCATGGGGGAAAATAGCTTAGACAAAAATGGATCACTGATGAAATAAATAATCAAATTCACATGGTTACGCAAATGGCCAATACGGGATTTAAATGAATATCTGATGGGAAGCAAAGTCTGAGTCCCCAGCACTCATGGATTATGAGGTCTTTATTCATTTTCAAGTTACTGCTGTCCCTTGCTTGCTTTTTCTTTTGTTTTTTGTTGCTAAGGATTGAACCCAGGGTCTTGTTCATCCTAATCACATGCCGCAAGAGCACATCTCTAGCGTCCCTTGGTCTTTGCTTACATGATGCACTTCGCATGAACTAAGTACTCTGGCAAACTCAAAAGAACAAGACCCAGGCTTGTAAGATGAGACTTCTCCCACTTCTTGGAAGCAGAAGTTATCAGGTGCCTTTAGCCTGGAATCTGGATATTAAACAAGCAACCACTATTGATGAAGCAAGTTATTTACAGCATTGCTTGAGTGCTCTCTGTCCATGCTAGGTTCCGGGGATGTGTTCAAGCTTTGCCATGCTGTTGGACTGTCATTGTCCTCCTTTACATATGAGACTGAGGATCAGAAAGGGCCACTGTTAGCCTATGGTGATGCATTTTGACAGTAGTCAACATGGGATTTAAATGAGAACTCTACAACCCTAACAAATGCTACAAAGGAAATATGCTAAGGTTCAATGGCGGAGGATTTGTGTAGCATGCTCAACGTGCTTTCTACTCCTAGAACTACAAAACAAATTGAAAAGCTAAGGAAATGCGATATATAATGAGTTCTTCCATCACTAGAATTTGCAGATGAGTGGACACCAAGTGAACTATTAAATATATCCCTGTGCTGGATGGAAATATTTAAAATGAAAAGTATAGCACAGTGCTAACCACATCTTTGGGCTGTGCGTGCCTGAGGTAAGACAGGAGGACCCATGACACATTGTTGGCAGGAGAGAAGGTGAAACAGGCCATAGAACCAGTTGAACAAAAAGACAGTGAAGAAGAAAGGTGTGTAGTCATTCTGCAAGGTGCTTGACCAGTTAATGAAAATGAAGGCAGAATCAGAGTATTGGGTGATTTAAGCAGTTTTGCTTTTAAAAGTATACTTTGAAACTCAGTGATGTGTATAGTGAATAATTCATGTTCCTTGGGATCACAGAAAAGGCTTTGAGATGCTAGGAAAAAGAAGAAGGGAGAAAAATCTGTCCAGAGGGGTTTGTGGGTTTGCAGAGGGAAGGGTATGTGTACTACATGTTAATGCAACCAGGTATCTGGATCAGCAAATCTTACCATAAACCACATGAATCATACTGGCTTTCAGTGGGAGTTCAAGCAGCTTTCCAAATGATATTTTTTTTTAAAAAATCATCACACAGAGAACTTTCTGTGTGGAATGAAAGCTGAAACTGCCTGTCCTTTTTCTTCTTCTCCTATTATATTATCTTTGCAGGCTTCTGTCTCCTTTCCCTCCAGAGTACCTGTGTTCATTCATATTCTTGCCACCCAGCCCTCTCTGCCTCCTTGATCCTTTGGGCAGCATCTCTGAGGTGATAGAAGAAAACCTGTAAAGCTTGGATGTTGTGGAATATTAGTTGAAGATGTATTACACACATTCGTGCTGTGGAACATTTGTTTAATGACACAAAGATATGTGTTGCTTTTTTATGTTGCATTTTTTAACTCTGTGAAGCTGTGTTACTTTGCCTGTCTAAAACACCTGATTGGTCTAATAAAAATCTAAATGGCCAATAGTTAGGCAGGAGAAGGCTAGGCAGGGCTGCCAGGCCGAGAGAATAAATAGGAGAAAAAGGGAAGAGAGAGGAGTGAGAAAAGGAGAAGGAGAGGAGAACTCCAGGGGCCAGCTACCCAGCTACACAGAAAGCCATGGAATAAGAAGTAACGAAAGTTATAAAGAAAGATAAAAGCCCAGAGGCAAAAGGTAGATGACATAATTTAAGTTAAGAAAAGTTGGCTAGAAACAAGCCAAGCTAAGGCCAGGCATTTATAAGAAAGAAAAAGTCTCTGTGTGGTTATTTGGGAGTTGGTTGGTGGGCCTCCCAAAGAGCAAAAGAGTAAAAAAATAACAGCTGCACTCAGAGTGGGCATTCAAGGGTCACAGTAACCCCAGTGGAGCATCAGATCAGGCAATTTTGTTAGTTCTGCAAAATATGTATTAGGGGCATATTTCAATAAACCTCAAGAAGTTAATGGAGGATAAAAATGGTAGAATACAATTAACTCTTCAAAGTCCACCCACTAGCCATCTTCTTCCTATGAATGCTTCTGATTTCCCTCTTAGGAGCAAGATAAATCCACAGGGGCAGACACAGTAAGGGCGGGGGCTGGTATGTCCTTTGAAGAGCTGAGCTAACAGGAGAGTCTAGGAAAAATGAAGAGCCAAGACCAGCAAAATTATATGAAAGGCCAAATGCAAAGGATGATTGAAAGAAAACTATGCTGACATTCATGCTGAGCATGCCAAGAAAGTTCTAGGAATAGAAGTCAAAGAGTTAGGAAGGACTAAATGACCACTTTCCTACTCTAAGGTGGCCCATGCTACAAGAAGAGGGCAAACCTCCAGGCAATGAGATCTCAGAAAATGAACACTCTTAGTTTCTAAGAGACAATGGCAATTCATATACTACTCTATGTGTCCACTAATGATTGCTGGTGGGTTACTGCAATGGTCTCTGTCTATTGCAAAGAGAAGTTTCCTCGATGAAGGATGAGAATTACACTTATATGTGAGTATAAGGACAAGTGTTTAGAATGTAGTTAGGGATTACGCTAGTTTAATAAAGTGGTTGTTGTAAGTTCCCCTCCAAGGTCCATGACCTCACTAGTCCTGAGAAGTTGGGTTAGGAGGAAGAAAAAGGAAGGGAAAAATGAATATCATATGTTATAATATAATAATCTCAAAAATAAAAGAGAAAATGTTTGAAAAAAAGTGATGATGATTTATTTACTTATACTATCAACTTACTATGTAGCAAGATCCTTATACTTGAAACCATTCATCCACAATAACCCCAGGGTGTTATAATTATGATGGGATAGTGGTGATGATGATGTGATGAAGCTGACAATGATGCTAATGATGATAACAAAGATGATGGTGGTGATACTGTCTAGCACCAGGAAATTCTTGCACAGTTCAGTTAAACAATGCTTTCAAGTCCGTGCAGTTTTAAGTGTAAAAATTCACATTTGTACTCTGGTGCAATTTTGAACTCTGGTCTCTTGACGTCTCTCCATCAGTGCCTTACAAATCTGAATGAATTATAGGCCCCTTTTAAAAATGAAAAAAAGTACTTGTAGTCTCCAGTATTGCCTAACTCTAGCCATAAGCTCCTTATAAGAGCCATTAAGCCAAGGCCAAATGTACATTAAAAGCACTTAATAACTAAGGTATAAAACCAATAAAATTTAAATTAAAAGCATCAATTCACTGTGTTGATGAATGTTATTCTATTGAAGTTAGATGGTCAGTATTGGTTTTAAGAGGAGAAATATGAGCCCCAGGTCAGATTGAATAATTTTGTGTGTATTTGGGCTTCAGTAATTCAAACAATGCCTATTAGCAAAAGTATGCTATTAATTTTTTCAAGGTTTTACTTGCCAGTTCACTGTAAATAGACTGCATTTTCCAAACACTGCCAACAAACAGTCTTCAAGTGTCAATTTTCATTAAGTGTCAGCTGATTACTCGGTAATGGTGCCTTACATGGGAAGAAGTATTGCAGTGTTCATTAAATTAATGCTGACTGCCAGAAACCCTCCTCACTTGATGTGTCTGGCTGTGCTGATGGCAAAAAAGCCCAGATTGTGTCTAGTGTCATTCTCTTAAAGGTAAGACCTGTAGATGATGTGTGTACAGTTTGGAAGTTCCTGCCCGGGACACTCGTAGGTTGATGTTTTACGTGATTAGAGTGAAGAACTGGAATGGTACATCAGTGAAAGTCTGCTGCTTGCTCTACTCCCCCACCACATTTCTTCCTGGGATGCTTTCATTAATGCATCTCACAGAAGGTGTTTGGTGTCCAATCGGTCATAATAACCAAAAGCAAATGCATCCAGGCAAGGTGGCATGTACCTGCAACCCCAGTGCTCAGGATCTCCAGGCCTGTCTAAGCTAACCCAAAAGTTAAATGTCTGCCTCAAAGTTATTTGCAACTCCTGAGAACAGTAATCTTTAGAATGACTCACGGAATGCCTATAAACAATCAGATTACCACTCATAGCACAGATTTTTAAAATCTGTTATGAAATTTTTGGACTTGAAATTTTGTTTCCAACTTGAGAAACGTCAACTATGAGTCCTGATTTCCTAGCATCCAGTAGGGAGGAACAGCTCTTTCAATGATTCTCCACTCTTAAATTGTAGTTCTGGGATCATCCTCAAATTCACACAGAGGCTCTGCTCCCAGCCCTTTTCCACTGGACCATAAGCATAGACCTGTGCTTCTATTTGTGCATGCTGCACCCACAAACATATAAACTCCTGCTTCCCAACACCTGGTTTGACTCAAGGAATAGCTGTAGGTCCATGAACAGTCTCCCTGCATCCCACACTGACTTTCTCTGTAAAGGTGAGGCTCCCCATGCTTTGGGAAGAGATGAACAATTGGAGCTCACAATCTACATGTCCCATATCAGTGTATGCTTTTCTCAGCAATGTGCTGCTTCATTTGGGTGACATCTGAAGAAGTTAAAGATTCTTATGTTGGTAAGGTGTTCCTAGAAGGAAGATGACTAATAAAAATTAATGAAAGTCTCCAATCCAGCTTCTCCATTAAGATCTGTGTTTTTAGTCAGAACACGTATAGAGACAGGATCCAGTAATATAGCTCAGGCTGGCCTCAAATTCTCCATCCTCCTGTTTCCAACTCCTGAGTGCTCTATTAAGATTTAATATTTGACAAGAGTTGAGCCAGAAGATTACAGACTTGAGGCCAGCCTTGGCTAGACAACAAATGTTGACTTAAAAAGAAAAGAATAGGAATCAATATTGGTTAATACTGGGACCTCATATTGGTAATAACCCTTCTGATAGTATATAATTTTAGATTAACTCCTTTGACTGAACTGATCTGAGATCAGCTCAAAAGACAATAATTATTTGGGGCATTCTGTTTTTTCATCACAGGACTTTAAAATATACTTATTAATTCAATACACATTTTTGTAATAGGATGCAAAGACAAACTTTACAAGTTTGCATTTTATTTTGGTAAAAACTTTATTATTTATTATTTGATTAAAAAAACTTCAATTCAGATTGTTAGATTTTGTTTTATTTATTTATTTTTGGAAGCAGATTTCTTTCTGGTGACAGAAATTCAACTGTGTGGACCCTTGAGTGACACACAGACAATACAAATGCTGACAGTGGTTCTCGAACAACACTGACTCCCCCGCACCAGCACAGATGGCATAGATGAAGTTTGTGTGTGTGAGTGTGTGTGTGTGTGTGTGTGTGTGTGTGTGTGTGTGTGTCTGTTTTTAATTGAGTCAATTGAGTGCATCCATGGCGAACCAGACTAGTCCCTTAAAGAGTTAGCTAATTGTTCTAAATAGTGAGTTAAATAATTAATGCTCCCTAAATGACACGATTTAAATTAGAATATGTCAGACTTGGAAAAAGATGTTGCTTAGTCTTGCAACTGCTTCTTCATGGAGTTCCTTCAAAACAAATGGATTATTAAAATCCAGCAAACTGTTTCAAAGGGGAATAAAACCCTCTCCAAAGATTAATTAGTGCCTGTGGGCCCCAGAAGTGATTGCTGTTATGGCCATGCCCATTACACATGGGGCTGTTCTTCCATTATTCTACTCGCTATCTATAAATGATTATGACCTTAACTGTGACTCAACAACACAGTAATGTGGCATGTGGGGAAAGCTGTGGCTTGGAGCTGAGCTGACAGACAAGGTCACCACTTTCTCCCAAGTGACCTTGTCTTTGGGTTGGAGGAGTCTCTAAGCATGCATGTGGGACTTCCTTAGAAGAGAACTGAGTAAGAAAATTAGACTTTTCTAAAATTTCAGTGATAAAATATTTTGTTCTTATTTTAAGAGAAAAATAAGTAAAACTTCCTACTTAAATTTGTCATTACATCCACTAGACACTACCACTCTTCCTCAAACAACTTAAAGTTTGGTGGGTGGTATACCTGTGCTTGAGTGGTGTGTGTGTGTGTGTGTGTGTGTGTGTGTGTGTGTGTGTACGCACCCATATGTGTATTGAAGGGAAAGGGATGATAGACATGTTGAGTGAGTTTCCTTTCAAAAATAGAATGTCAGAGAATAAGCTTTCTGGTTTAAAATCAGACTATAGAAAAGTATTTGATTTCTCAAAATTCTCTTTCACAGCAATATGCCACAGGTTCACCTAGAGCAATAGGAGAAACTACAACAAAAGCTATAATAACAGCTCTCTCTCTCTCTCTCTCTCTCTCTCTCTCTCTCACACACACACACACACAGCAGAAGTCATTTCTCAGTCATCGGCTCTTGGGAGGAAAAGATCCCTTCATGGGAGCTGTGGTTTATCCCACTCCTTAAAAACTAAATATAATTTTTTTAAGACAGTGAAAAAGGACTGAATTAGCACTCGGTTAAGACATCAGGAGAATGCAAATGAAGAAAAGAAGAATCTTTGCAAACTGAATGCCAAAAAGGAGCAGAGAAGTGTGTAATTAACTCCATCAACTGGTAAGTTAACATAAACAATAATAGGTACAGCCTATATTGTTTACTCCCAGGGTCCATGGAAGAGTCTAACAACCAGCCGAGGATACTAATCTGAGGGATATTCAAATGAATCTAAGCACACTGAGTTTGATAGTCCATTCACTTTATTCTACTAAGTAAATTCTACCTACACAGTTTCTTTTCTGTTCTCATACTTAGCTCCTCTCGGTCCCTCCTGCTCTCAGTCCCTTCTGCTGTTTTCTCATCGTTCTACTGAGTTCTTTCCATCTCTGTCCTCATCATTGTTCTTCTCCATCCATCCCCCCAGTGCTCTGAGGGAACCAGTATATATACCCAAACAGTAATGCTTTGGCAAAGCAACTCAAAAGAGGCTTGAAGTTTCAGGGTGGCAGAGAGAGGTGATAAGGATCCATACATAAAGCAATAAATGTCAGCTTTCAATTACAGCCCAAAAGGGGAGTGACTAAAGGGGAGTTCTCTGGTAGGGTCAACTAAAGGTTAAGATCAATTAGGGAATCTAGGAATAGCACCTGGTTGAGGAGGAATTAAAACTTAATTTGCACAAGAAAGAAGCTTGTCACCTATCACCTGCCTGGCCTTGAAGGCAATCTCCTTGGGTCAGTGGGAAGTAACTACCTTAACTCAGTAACTAGCAAGTGGCTAAAACATCATCCCAGGAATGTGAGCAGTAAATCTCTTAAGTTAGGGCCTTGTGCAAATAACCCAGGGCAAAGGTAAGGAGTTGAGGATTTATTTGTTAGTGGTTCTTTTCTCTATCTGTGGGTGAGATGAGCTAATGTTTATCTATGTGCAGTTTTGTCCTTGGAAAAAGGTATCTTTGCTGAAATACTTTTGTCTGGAGAATGGCCCTGGCCAGATTTATGTTAATGAAAAGATAAACACAGCTGGGGACAGTTATCTAGTTACCCCAAATGTATAGGGAAAGTTGTACCCAAGATTGAGATGCAATCGTGAGATTACATGTACACATAACATGGAGATGCACGGTTAATGGGGAGAATCATAGCTGTTATTGCACAAGAAGTTTACAACAAGAGACAGCCAGTTCATTCAAAAGGCAGCAATTCCATAACACATTGCAGGATGGTTTCCTCTAACAGAACCCTTAGTTCTGGTAGGTTGACCTTCTGAACTCTAGCTGTCACTGCTGTATACTCCCATGGACTTTTGCTACCAGCGGCTCTCAATAGTAAGTAATGGGAAGCTTGTCCTCTGGGTTTCAGCCTCTTTGGTCTCTCCATTGATATGTGACATGGCTTTCACATCTTCCTGTGTCATCCAATGTGAGGACAGCACCTAGGATGTCTGTTGCAGACAGCAATGGAAAACACACCCTCTGCATCATTGTGTCTTGTGACAATGGCCAACCAAGAGAAATCAGAAAATATGACTTCTGCCTGAGGAGGCCAAGCAATCCATGCAGTTGAGAAAGAGGCATTTCTCTTCCCACCTCTCTGACATCACCATTCAATTTATTGACAAGTTGTAGAAAGGTTTTCCATTACTTGCAAAATTCGTGGTGGGAATTAGGATCTCATGGTATGGGATAGTCAAAAATGAGGTTTCTGAGATCTTGTTCAACACTATCTCTCTTTGGAGGAGGTGGACTTTGTGAATGAAGGCAGTTACCTGCTTGTGGTGGCCTTTAAGGCTGCTTTGGTCCCTTAAGTGCCAAAATTCACTCTGTGTGACATGCAGAGTTTGGATCTCAAGAGTCTGAAGGACTAAGACAACAAATGCAATATGAACCATTCCACCAGTGCTCACCACTGATACCCACAGCATGGCTTTAACACTGAACAGGTCAACTTTCCCTCAAAATTCCCTTAGACTGCTGACCACTACTAGGGTTTGTCCCCTCTGAAACGCATGTGCCCATTGTGAGGTATGAAGAGTAAGGGTGCCTCTTATTCTTTAGTAAGCAGTTTCAAGACACAAACTTAAATGCCTATTGTTGCTGGAGAGCTTCTCTCCAGGTCCCACCAAGCCCCCACAGTCTCACAACCCACGTATAAAATAATCACTCAGATGCTTATATTACTTATAAGCTGTATGGCCATGGCAGGCTTCTTGTTATCTACTTCTTCTATCTTAAATTAACCCATTTCTATAAATCTATACCTTGCCACATCGCTCGTGGCTTACAGGCATCTTCACATGCTGCTTGTCATGTCAAGGAGGAGGAAGAGGGGGTAGGGAGGAGAAAGAGAAGGATGAGCATAGATAAAATAAAATCATATCTAAAATCATAACAAATCCTAAGGAATACAAAGGCAAAATTATTTCAGAGAATCCTGAAAACTTTCTAGGTTAGCCTCAATCTGAGAACATCACTCAAGTGAGTCCAGAAATGGCTTGTGCCACTGCTCTGTATTGAGCATGTGACAGACCTTGGTATTCACATGACTCTAATTCTACAGCCATACAGAATGCCAAGGTATGAGTGCATGGGAGCTTCCAGCAAGATTTCAAAGAAAAGCCAAGGAGCGCAGGTATAGATCTTTTAGGATGTAAGTGCCAGAGAGGTCACACAATGGGACAACGCTTATTAGAGTCAGGGCAGTTACTGAAAACCAGAACTATAGAACTACCAGCATGCAACACCAACCTGGAAGAGCCATAATCAATAGACTGAACAGAAAGGTCTGGAGGCCAGAAATCCATAGGACTTGGAACCCAACCCTATACCAGCACACAATGGATGCTGACCTGGAGCTGTGAGATTTAGATTATGCACTGCCAGATTCAGACTTTCTGTAGCTGGGTTCCTTTCTACACTTGTCTATCTGCTTTTAAAATAAGAAAATAAACCCTAAACCTGTCCCACCATCCTATATTGTAGACATGTGACATGTTTGGATTCCATAGGCTCATAGACGGTAAGCAGCTCACATTTTCATCCTGGATGAAACTGGAATTTGTCTTTATGGATTAAGACTTTGGAACAATGTAGATGGTGTGATTGCTGTGTCTGAGAAGAATGTCAGGGTCAAGAAGGTAAACGTCATCGTCAGCAAGAGAAAAAGCACTGAGACAACAAATCATTCTTTTTATGTTTTTTCATTTTGTCCCCAACATTCTGATTCTCCTATAAGCTCTCTGACCTTTTTGTAAATCATCTCTCACAAGTTTCTCCTCCAGCCAATCATCAGCTGGGTCTCTTCTGTGTCTTCGGTCTCTCTTCTTCTGTACTACTGATGCCCGAATTGTTTACTTTCCATTTTGTTTCAATGTAAACTGACGCAACAAAATCGTTCTTGATCCTCTTGCCCATAATCACACTTTCCTATTCAACTTCTATAAAGCTCTCAGCAAAATTTTTCAGATTAAATCTTTACTTTACTTTTGTTCTTTACTTCAAGGCATTCCAGACTTTCCACTGTCTATAAAACACAGTTTCTTGGCCAGGTACAAAATAATTTTATGATCTGACTCCTGCCTAACCTCTCCAAACCTACCTTCTACAGCCCCAACATGCATCATATGATCTCAACACACAGATTAATCTGTACCCCCAAAACATCCAACCATCTCTCTTCAACATTCTTCCATGCTCCTTGACCTCACCGGTCCCACAGGCCTTCCCTGGCAATGAGGTAACTGGAAACTGCCCAGTGGAATAATAGGACCCTGTAGGAATCATAAATATTTTATACTTTCAGAGCAAAAACCAAGGGCATTAATAAGGACCCAGAGCTTACTGACAGTGGCCCTGATGCTAAAAGGACAATGGCTGCAATCAGTGACCACCCTCCTAGAAACCTTGCCTTACCTACTAGTCAGAATTGATCAATGTGCTGTTGCTTCCCACTGAGCTCATTGCCCTTTGTTGTTGTTGTTGTTGTTGTTGTTGTCATGGCAAGGAGAACCTGAATGGGAACTCTTGTGTTAGCATCATCTTTTCTTTTGTTTAGAGAGCTGCTAGCCTCACTTGCTTTTGGTCAGAGCTGTGTCTTTTAACTGACTCAAGTAGATGTCCTACTAAAGTCCATCAGCAAATCTTTGAATCTGGTCCCATTTCCACCATTACTGGACCCATGCCCATGGCATCATCCAATTTAGATAAGATAGTGCTCCTTTCTGATTTTCCTTTGTGCCCACTATTTAGCTCTATTATAACAGTCTTTTGTAGTAGAATAGATTCATCATAATTTCCCATAAGTATCCTCTGAATTAAGGATTTATTGTACGAACGACTTCAATGTTATGCAACTATGATTGAAGCCAAGGAAGAGCAAATTTGCAAAGCAGGGGTAGAAAAGTAGTCAATAGTTAAGCTCCCTGTAGAGATAATGTGGGTAGACTCATTGGATCATTGAAAGAAATCCAAGATTCCATCAGAGTGGGACCACAAAAGAAGAGCATATGGAGATGGACCCAGAAACTGTCCCTTGTGAAGAAGAAGTTGCCTTGGAGAGCTGCAATGTTGGTAGATTCCTTAGCAGGAGAGTGAACCTGGGGCCATGGTGAATAAAAGCTGGATGAGGGGAGAGGAAGGAACAAGTTGGAGTGCTCAGACTCTCAGCATCTCTCTCATTACATTTGACGGTGGCAACCTTCTGCAAGTAATGATCTCTGCTGCATTCCTGCCAATCAAATCTCCATTTATTCCTTTAGAAAGCCAGTAGAGAAAGTTACCCAGGGAAATAACAGTTCCCAGCTTTGACCATATTCAGCAAACATCTTTTCTGGCAATCCTTGCTCTAAACTATGAGAGTAGATAACAGGGAATGTGGCTTGTGTGCTTTATCAGTGCCTATGACATGGGAAGCAATGAATGTGTGAGCAGTGTACTGAGTGTGTATGTGATTGTTACAGATTTATGTCTCTAATCATTCTCAGAACATAGGTAGATATGGTGTTGTACATTCATGGGCTCAAAATTTCTCATGTACCAAGATGGAATTTCAGTGACTTCAAGAATAAACAAATAAATATATATTAATATATATAATAAATATAATATAATATATATAATATATATATATATATAAGGCTCTAGTGTGGAAGGTAAATTGAATTAATCACCTATGCTCATCTATTTATTTGTAATTTTAAAAAATAGAGAATGTTTTTCTAAAGTAAATTTTACCTTTCACCCTTATGTTATCAGCACCCATAATTTTCTTTTATGGGTTGGTCTTAGAGCGGCCACTCCCTTTTGTTTGTTCTCTGTTCATTGCTCCTGATGTTTTCAGGGTGCTGACGGTTACACCTACAATGAAGAATCATATTATGTGGACAGGTTTATCCTGAGGACAACTGTCCTTGTCATAAGTCAAAATGAGCATGAAAGTCTGACCCAAGAATGCCAAAGTTCCTCCTTGTCTGTCTTACATCAGAGAAAGAAATGCAAGTTTCTCCATCAGGAAAAAGAGGAGATCAATTTCTGATATTAAGGGCCTTGACTGGATAGATTCCAGATGCTTGGGGGGCAGGAAATGATACAGACATCCCATTTGGGGCTGAGCAAAGCCTCTTATTGTTTGCACATTGATCAGTTATGGGTTTTTACGTCAATTGCCAATGATTTCAAGAACCTTCTCTGACAAGGGTTGGGCAATTCTCTGATCCATGGGTATAACAAAATGTCATTATGAATCATTTTATTAATGTGTTCCTTTGGAAGAAGAATAGTGGTAGGTTTATCTCAGGGGACATGCCTATCTAACCTAAGGTGGAAGGGGTGGAAAGGGTCAGGGATGATGGATGACTTCAAGGAAACGTTGTTTTCCAGACAGAACAGCCCAAATGCACATATGAGCTCACAGAGACTGTATAGCATGCTCAGCACCTGTACTCAAAGTCAGACAAAATCCTAGCGTAGAGAAGGAAGTGGGGAACACAATTTCACCCCTAGCCAAGAATCTGTTGGCATTGCTGTTGAGTGAGGGAAAGTCAGTTTTCTTCAATGGAATGACTTTTGAGATATTAGTCACATTCCAAGGAAGGCCCCAAACTCAGGAATAGTCACAACCAGGACTTTGTG